>CM076570.1:1630894909-1630954884 GCA_034641835.2 Pinus albicaulis
TCTTCAATTAATTAATTTGAAAAAAATAATAATAATTAGAGATAAATCTTAACTTTTGATTTATGAATATACTATTATGAATATTCTGGCATATTTCACTGAGGTTAAATATCTACCATTGTAACCATTGTCTTAGCTGCTGAAAAATGGTTAAGCTTTTATTAATTAAGGACCCATAATGACTGTTGTTTTATTTTAATTGGAATATTTGAACAAAATTAATTTTGTTATGGAATAAAAGATTTACTGGAAATTAGTTTCATGAGTAAAATTGTTGGTAAAAAGTAAATCAAGATCTGGAGTTAGTTGAACAGAAAAACAGTTTCCACAGTTACCCAAGAAACTCTGGAATAAATAAGGGATTCCAAGGAGAGTTTGGGGTTCTGTGAGTGTAAAGAAAAAGAATTCTGTTATTCTAGAAAGGAAAATTTTCAGAACAGACTGTTCTCTGGGTTGGAGAATTGGACCAGATTGTCCCGTGTTCTCCCCAGAATTGCTGTTTTTCACTGGAGTTGGAGAAATGGACCGGATTGTCCCGAGTTTTCTCCTCCAGAATTCTGTGCTAACAATGACCCAGACTTGAGCTCGGGGGAGAGCTGCAGGACGTAATTTCCCAGCTCGTGAAAGGGAGGCACCAACCATCATCACTCGGATTTGAGTTCAGATGAGTATAGTACAGTAAATGTTGTGTTTTGTGTTTCTTTAAAGAAAAAGATTTATTTCTGTTGCAGTTAAGGATGTTCTGTGATGGATAGATTAAATCTCTTCTCCTTCCTACTGTTAAATAAAGTGCAAATGTGTTAGCATAAATAATGTCTTTTACAGTGAAAGGTAACCTATAGGGAAACAGCTTAGAGGGTTTTGAGCCTGTATTAGTTGATTGTGAGTTATCAGAATATTAAATCCTTGCAGGAATGAGTAGTGGCAGTCTGGAATAGAGAGTGTGGAAACAGTAGCAGAAAAACAAAAAAAAATATATTATATATGTATAATTCTTTTAAATTCAACTGTAAGAGTGAAATTGCTACCAATATTGTTACGATATAGTAAGGAAGACTGTTAACCCATATTGCCTGCTAGCAGGCCTCTGGGTGGGTTGTCTTCCGGTCTATGATAAACACGGACAAGGAGGTGGTCCGGGCACCCTAAAGTATTTTCTTCTTTAAAAAGAAACTTATATGTACAGGAACAGTCAGTTAAACTAGCTATTTACAAGAAAGGATAACTGAGACAAAAAATAGTAATTAATCAATAGGAATTGTGAAGGTCTGAAGAGGAACACACAGCTACAAATAAGTAAATTGCAAAAAACGAACTTCCGACGGCGGAAACCATTATAATTTAAAAAAAAAATTCATAGGAAAAATAATGAATAACCCGAAGGGCTGCCATTAAGGAAATCTATATAACCAAATGATTTTACTGCAGAATACATTTGCAAAGAAAACCTTTAGTTTCACGCCCTTCCAACTTATTCAGTATATGAAACAAGAAATGAACCGACCATAGTAATTTCACATGAGAATATAATTAGCGACCAAACTGAGCAGTGAAATTATATAACAGAAGATAGCAGGTTCAATCGTAAAACCCAACTGTCAAAGGGTAATATAACAAAAAGACAAGACTTGAAATAGTGCAGGCCAGTGAATACCCCGGCCGTTATGTTTAGGAATTAAGTACAATAACTTACTGAGGATGAGCCTCTGAAAACAAAATAGAAATGGACTAATTCTGAGACACGAGAAGTGAGCCGACTGCACTCAAACTTAAAAAAATAGATGAAAGTGTCTACAATACTGGAGCCACAGATTTCAATCGGATAACCGATCCATTAAATAGGAAGAAAACCCTTCGAAGAAAACTTAAATTTTATAACCCTGTCGGCAGGTGTCGAGTACCTGTAAATGAGGAAGGGAATCAAACCCTCAACAATGCGATGACCGAGAACTTTGGAAGGTGGCGAAAGGAAAAACGAATGATACCTGTTCACAGGACAGTAAACCCGTTAGATTGCCAGTCCATCGTTGTGGTAAGGGTAAAAGAATGAATGACAGAGCGTGATTTAATAACTTACCTGTGGTATAACTGGAAAACAATAGTAGCTAGGACGAAGTGAGTACACGCTGTCCGTTTACCCGGAAAGAAAACAGGAAACGAAAAGAAAACTTTGAGCATACAAAACTTAGTAGACAAGATTTCCGATACGAAATTCAGAAGGAACGAATAAAAACTCTTAGGATGCATTTCAGAACCCTTGAAAAGAATTTACCTGAAGAACAGCACAAGAAATCTAAGGATAGGGGATAAGTGTAGGGAAAAAGGACTGTAACACACCTGGTGTCGAGGAAACGCCCTGGCGAACGCCATCCCATTGCGGCGTAGACTGTAAGGCTAAACTGAATCGCAAACCCTAAGAGCGACCGTGTCGCCTCCAGACCCATCGGCAAACGAAAACAATGAAATGAAAATTTTGTTACAAGCCAAGTCATTATCCGAAACCGACGCATATACACCGTAGGATCAAGATCATGATCGACAGTGTAAAGAAGGCCAACTGCAGCAGTGGGACAGAGTAGAACTTAGAAATTAGATCCGCAGTTTAAATCATACACGAGTTAAAAGTAGAGCCATACAGATTTCAATCCACCAGCACATCGGTACTGCATTCAAAACTGATTGACGTGGCCAAAACACATTGAACGCTGAATAGATCGAATTAAATTTCCACACTGGAGATGAGAGTTGGAAATCAAACCTATGTGCTAGATGTCATAATCTCCGTAGAAATAAATAACAGAAGTACCCATAGTAATTAAGGGTCAGAAAAACGAGGGTGATTTCCAGTTCACACGTTGTCAGATTAATTAAAAAACAACGATGGTAGAACATATAACCACAACCATAATTATTATCTGTGAATTTAATTTACTGCTGGCAGCGTATGATTTAAAAGAGGAATCACCTAAAGTAATTTTTTTTTTTTTTTTTTTGGTAAGTTTTATAACTGTGTGTTTGTGACAAGTGGTATCAGAGTAGGTTACAACGTTGGGGCCCTATTGGGTCAACTAACGTTAAAATTATATGTTAATCATGCACAGTCAGATATTAGATGGAAAGACAAATGAGACGGACACCTTCACAACTGCCACAGCGAAATGTTGGAGAGATGCAGCCTCCACCAGAGGGGAACCCCGAAATGTGGGTTCAGTTGGGAATAGAACAGCATCAGCAGTCTAATAGACTAATTGAGGAACAACAACATCAGACTCGCATTTTATTACACACCGTACAACAGTTGCAGGAAGAAATGGAGGGGGTACGAAGGGAAAATGCAAGGATGATGCAAGAGCAGGAGAGGATCTTAAAAAGCCTCTCCGATAAACAGAATCAAAGGAATGAAAATCCCAGTGCTGGAAGAGAATTCCAAGAAGGGGATGAACAACAAACAGATGAACAAGATATAGGTCGAAAAGAAAGAAGTGTGTCACAACGAAGTAATCCCAACAGAAATTTTAATGAGGCTGAATCTGAAAATGAAACCGAACGGAAGGCAAGTAAAAGGCAGAGGGTGGAATTACACGGAGAATTCAGAAAGATAAAGCCACCTACGTTCGATGGGGAGAAAGAGGAAGTGGCGGAGGCATGGTTAATTAACATGAACAAGTACTTTCAGGTGTATGATTATGACAGTGGTCTTAAAGCACGGTTAGCCATTTACCAGCTAAAGGATAAAGCCACCTTATGGTGGGAAGAAGTGAAGAACGTGCGGGGAATAGAAGATCAAGATGTGACATGGGAAAAGTTTCAACAGTACTTCAAGGATAAGTACTTGACTGAGCGTTTTTATGATGAAAAGGCTCGAGAATTCCATGATTTGAGGCTAGGACAACTGACCATGGACGAGTTCATCACTAAGTTTACATCATTACTGCGCTACGTACCGTACTTAAGAGATGAGAAAGCCAAAGTTCAAAGATTTCTGAGAAGTTTACCCGCCCATATGAAGGAGCGTATCGAGTTTGTAAATCCTAAGACAATGGATGAGGCCATTAGGAAGGCAAGGCTGTGTTATCAGCAAGCGAAAAACAAGATAGACCAAGGAAAAGGGTGGCAATCAAGGAAAGAAACTAGAAACGGTGTTGTTTCCAAAAGAGGTAAAACCAGTAATTTCAGAAGCACAGCCAGGAACTCAATTAATAAGCAGTTCGGTAGGAACCATCAGAGGATTAGATGGCCTGGGGAAGACAAAACAGTGGAAGCCTCAAGTAAACCTGAGCAACCTCCAAATCAGAGGCCACCTCTGCAGTGTTGGGGCTGCGGGGCAGCACACTACTATCGAGATTGCCCACAACGTGGCAAAACCGAAGAAGTAACCAATTTACAGGAGGCCTCTACTGTGGGAGATATTTCCAGAAGCATACCCAGAATTAACGCAACATTGGAGGACCGGCAAGCTGATTTTCAACCTACTATGATAGAGCTGGAAGGTAAATTGTTATCCCAAACTGTTTCTGTTTTGATAGATCCGGGAGCAAGTCTAAGTTATATAAGTCCTAAATTAGTAGAACTCTGCAAATTTCCAAGTCAAAAATTTAAAAAGACTTGGTTGGTTCAGTTAGCTACAGGAGCTAAAAGAAGAGTTAGTGCCAAAATTCCAGATTGTGCACTGCAAATCGGCGGACAACAATTAATAGTAGACTTAAATGTTTTACCCTTGGGATCCTATGATGTGTTGCTGGGTATGGATTGGCTGGAGAAGCATTGGACTCTCATAGATTGTAAGGAAAATATAGTTTATTACAGAGATCAGAATGGTAACCGCCAAGAAATTCAAGGCATAAAGAAGACTGTACATCTGCGACCAATTACAGCTTCCCAAATGGGAAAATGTATAAGAAAAGGATGCCGACTGTACGCTATACAAGTTGGATTATCTGAGTCTAAGAATAAAGTTGCCTTGTTGGAAAACATACCTATAGTACAGGAATTTAAGGATGTATTTCTTGAAGAAATACCAGGTTTACCACCAAAAAGAGATGTTGATTTCACCATAGAACTGTTGCCAGGAGCTTCACCAGTTTCAAGGACTCCTTACCGTATGAGTGTGCCAGAACTGACTGAACTGAAGATGCAGCTTCAGGAATTACTAGATAAGGGGTATATACGACCCAGTGTGTCACCCTGGGGAGCACCGGTACTGTTTGTTAAAAAGAAGGATGGAACCATGCGCATGTGCATGGATTATCAACAGTTAAATAAGCTAACTGTTAAGAACAGGTATCCCCTACCCCGTATTGATGACTTGTTTGATCAGGTAAGGGGAACCACTGTATTCTCAAAGATTGATTTGCGGTCTGGGTATCATCAGATCAGAATTAAGGAAGAAGATATACACAAAACTGCCTTTCGTACAAGGTATGGCCATTATGAATTGTGGTATTACCTTTTGGGTTAACTAATGCACCAACCACTTTTATGAGACTGATGCATAGTATTTTTCACCCTTATTTGGACAACTTTGTGTTAATATTTATTGATGACATACTGGTTTATTCGAAGAATGTGGAAGAACATAAAGAGCATTTGCGAATGCTACTGGAGATGCTAAGGAAGCACCAGCTGTATGAAAAATTCAGTAAATGTGACTTCTTCAAAAGAGAAATACAGTATCTCGGACATGTAATATCTGAAAAGGGTATAGCGGTAGACCAGAAGAAAATCAAGACTATTATGGAATGGAAGGTGCCACAGAATGTGGCAGATATAGGGTCTTTTATGGGTCTCGCTGGCTATTACCGGCGATTTATCAAAGGATTTTCAAAGATAGCCTTTCCTATTACCTCCTTACAAAGGAAAGGGAAAATTTTTAAATGGACAAAAGAATGTCAGGACAACTTTGAAAGGTTGAAGCAGTTATTAACAACAGCACCTGTGTTGAGTGTAGCAGATCCGAATAAGGAATTCGAGGTTTGTACGGATGCATGCAAGGAAGGTGTTGGAGCTGTACTATCACAAGAAGGGAAGGTAATTGCATATGAATCCCGCAAGCTAAAAGATCATGAGCAACGATATTCAGCTTATGATTTAGAGCTGACTACGGTTGTGCACGCTCTTCGAGTATGGAGACATTACCTACTTGGAAAGAGATTCATATTGAGGACTGATCATAGTAGTCTAACCAGCTATTTTAAACAAGCTGACTTAAACTCTCGACAAGCAAGGTGGAATGCTTTTCTGAGTGAGTTTGATATAGATCTACAACACGTAAAAGGAAAAGAGAACAAGGTTACGGATGCATTAAGCAGAAAACTGCATAACATTTATGAGTTATATGTTAACCAAATTGAAACCAGATTTCTAAATCAAATCAGAAAAGAAGCAGATAAGGACCCTGAATATAAATATTTGTGGCAACAAACACAAGAATCTGAAGGACCAGGTGGACAAGGGGATTATGAGATTAGCCAGGACGGGTTGCTGACTTTCAAGAAGAGGATCGTCATACCAAATAGAGTAGAATTAAAAACTATGATACTGGACGAATATCATAGAAGCAATTATGCGGGACACCCGGGATATCAAAAAATGCTTACAGCTATAAGAAAGGACTACTGTTGGCCAAGCATGAGGAAGGATATAGCAAGCTATCTAAACAGGTGTTTAGAGTGCCAACAAGTGAAAGTGGAGCATCGGCATCCAGCCGGATTAATGCAACCTATACATATTCCCGAATGGAAATGGGAGGTGATCTCATTGGATTTTATTACCGAGTTACCAAAATCAAAACGAGGTAATGATTCCATAATGGTAGTTGTGGATCGACTGAGTAAGTCGGCACATTTCATACCCGTCCAATCCACCTATAAGACAGTGCAGATAGAAGATTTATTTATGCGTGAGATCTTCAGACTGCATGGTATTCCTAAAACTGTTATCTTGGATAGAGATGTGAAATTTCACATCAGCCTTTTGGAAAACACTGTTTACAGGGTTAGGAACTCAAGTACATTTTAGTACTGCATACCACCCGCAAACAGACGGCTAGACTGAGCGGGTAAATTAGGTACTGGAAGACATGCTGAGAATGTATGTCATGCAACAACCAGTTAAATGGGAAGAGTATCTACACTTGATAGAGTTCGCCTACAACAACGGTTACCAAGAATCATTAAAAATGAGTCCGTTCGAAGCACTGTATGGTCGGCAGTGCAGGACTCCCATCAACTGGAGCAGCCCAGAGAATAAACTCATGCTAGGACCAGACATGCTAGCAGAAATGGAAGCTGAGGTGAGGAAAATTCGACAGAATTTGAAGGCAGCACAGGACAGGCAGAAAGTGTATGCGGATAAGAAAAGGTCTTATCGTGAATATGCAGTTGGAGATCATGTTTATGTCAGAATTAAACCAAAGAAAAGCACATTAAGATGGGCATCTTGTACAAAATTAGCACCCCGATTCTGTGGCCCTTTCCAAATTCTGGAGAGAGTGGGACCGGTGGCGTATCGTTTAGCTCTTCCTAGCCATATTTGGGTGCATAATGTTTTTCATGTATCGTTATTGAAATGATATGTCCATGATACAAGGCATATTATTCATTGGCAGAACATACAGGTAGTGAAAAGTATGATCACTAAATAGTAAAGTGATATTATAAACTTATTTAATTAACATAAGTTTATTATGTGCAGGTAGAACCAGACGGGGAATTTCTGGTTGAGCCACACAGTATAATCGACCGGAGGGAAATCATGCTCCGGAAACGAGCCATCGCCCAGGTTAAAGTGCAATGGAAGCACTTTGGACCTGAGGAAGCTACCTAGGAAGACGAAAGTTTTGTTCGAGAAGCTTATCCTGAGCTTTTTACCGAACTGGAATAATAACACCGAGGACGGTGTTCTCGCCCAGAGGGGGAAAACTGTAACCACTGTTTTAGTGGAACGAATGGTTAGACTTTTTTGTTTTATTAATTAAGACTGATGTTTACTTCAATTAGAATATTGAACAAAATTAAAATTTACATTGATAAAGATTTACTGTGAATTAGTTTCATGAGTAACAATGATGGTAAAAACAAAAGTAAAAGTAAATCAAGATCTGGTGTTAGTTGGAAAAACAGTTCCCACAGTTACCCACAGAACTCTGGAATAAATAGAAAATCCAGAGGAGAGTTTGGGGTTGGATCTGTGGAGGAAGGAAGAGAAACTATGTTAATCTGAAAGAGGCATTTCAGAACAGAGGGTGCACTGGGTTGGAGATTGGACCGGTTCGTCTCGTGATCTCCCCAGAACTTCCTGTTTTTCCTTGGAATGGAAGGACCAGATTCTCCTAAGTTTTTGTCCAGTGCTCTGAGTATTACAGAAACCCAGACTTGATGCACGGGGGGAGCTGCGTGACTGCTCGTCAGCTCATGGAAGGGAGGCACATTATTACCATCATTTGATTCCGGTTTCAGATGAGTAAAGAATAAGAAGAAGTAAAATGTTTTGTTGGTTCTTCTTCTGATTTTGATTTCGGAAGTATGCTGTGGTTAGAAAACTCAATTTTGTTACCATGAAAGGATGAATCTTGTTTTCTGTTACCATTACAGTAGGGTTGTTGGATAAAAGTATTATATTCAATAAAGACAGTCTACAGTTAAGATTTTACAGTAGTCAGAAAGATAAATAGTTTACTTATTATTCTCTTTTGTTCCCTTCACCCTATTATATCATGTCTGAGAGGTAGGTTTCTTCTGTGGAAAGAGGTATTTAATAACAGAACCGAGAAATTTAATTGCCGACCATATCTACTTCACTAGTTAAGACCGATCTGTAAGTATAAAGTGGAAAACAAACACGGATAGAGGAACGGGCTTAGTTAACCCTTCAGCGAATGGAGGCTAAAGGGTTGGTCGTCCCTCCATGTTGAAGGAACACGGACATAAATGGCGGTACGGGCGCTGTACCATTTAAGAAAAGATTTAAACAGAATAAGGAAATACCAAGAACAGTAGGAAATGCAGAACGTTCTGGTAGCAGCATCATAGAAACATTAACTCTACACTAGATAATAAAACTCTTAACATCAGATACAGGGAAACTTCTAGAATCGAAGTGGTGAACGGAATTCCTGTGAAACATAAGAACCCATGACTGGGTGTAAAGTAACTATAGAAACCATTGAAAAGATTTTTGACACAGTAAATAGCCTCACGGCGTTATACACAGTATATAAAGAGACAATAACGAAACTTATATGAGAATGTCGCGCTACCACTGCAACTGGTACAACCATAACAAGAAGCATACATACAATGTGTGCGAGAAGTCTTAAATCAAATAGAGAAACAGTTCGGCATATAATTGTATGATATATATGTTTTAAATTCAAATGGAGAAACAGTTCGGCATATAACTGTATGATATATATGTTTTAATTCAAATAGAGAAACAGTTCAGCATATAATCGTATGATATATTCACAGTTAAAACAAAGCAAACCCCACTTAGGAGTAGTCAACAAGAAACAGCTGTCGGCTCAAGGCCGCAAATGATATCAAGAAAACTGGAACAAGAATTCTATCCTGCACGGCATAACTGAAACATATTAGGCTAAACCCAGAGCTGGACCTAGACGGGATGAACATCTAAACGTTTCGCCAAAGGCAGACCAAGGGTACAATTCCTTCGAAGGCGAATTTTGTGAAATGCATGCGGGGGTTATAAGAACAACCTCATTGGCTGCATAAGCTTCTGACTGGCGAGAAATTTGGAGTAGGAGGTATGACATTACACGCCATAAGAGAAAGTACTTAGTCATGCGGAAGGAGGATTCTGCTAAAAAAGAAACAAAATTAAATATCTAAATACAGCAGAACAACACCCGGAGCGGAGTAAGTTGGCTATCTAAAGAGGAATACTGTTGTCTTAGAACTGCGAGTTCTCGTTCAAATAACTTGGACCTCCATTGACCAAAACCCCCAAGCAGAAGTTTAGCACTTGAAAGAATGCAGCAGGTTCAACGGCCAGGAAAAAGAGTCATAAGCTAAAGGGTTATAATAATCAGTCTCCTCCATTAGATTCACACAAAAACTCAAACCTGTTCCACGAAAACCGCAGAAGGAACTATGATTTGTCAGGAAATGATACCTGAGTCGAGAGGCAAGCTCTCTAGTCGCTGCATTATCACCATCGCCCCGGAAGGATTAGCAAACCAGTGAAGAAAACCTTGGCAGAGCCACCGCCTCCAGAACTCTCAGCGCGAAGAGAAACAATGAGGCCGGAACGGTTAGAGGGCTGAGGGTCATTACTAACCCTAGGCCTCAGAGCCGTGCGATTATAGAAAATCGACGGAGAAGGGTATGCCATGTGTCGAGCAGATAGGCCAACCGGACTCCACAAATATCAATTCCATTTTCCAAAGTTGCAAATTGACAAATATAAATGCGGAATGGATAAACATAAATTCCAGCACTTATTAGTTCTGTGAATTATTAATAATATGTGCCATGATGGAAATCGAAAATCCAATGTCAATCTAATTTTTATAATCCATAGTACAGCTAATTTCATTATGTAGTACCGAAACATATTAATCCAAGAACGATGCCAGCAATGCACACATGTAAGACCGTATCATATAACATTTCTATTTAAATGTTGGTTGAATTTCGATAATGATAAATATTTTTTTTTTACAATGGTAAGTTTTATGGTAAGTTGAGTGTTACATATGTGCACTCCACTACATGAAGAGCACTCCAACTATGTTTATATGTCTTAAATACGTGCTAAAAGAGATAGCACATATATTATATATAGACCAGAAAATTTCATGGTTAATATACATATTCATGTAAGCCTTGAATGCCATGCCTTCAAGATGTAACCATGAACTCCATGCACACTAAACGTGTAACTAATATAAATACCGAGTCCATTTTCTATTTCACCAATTAAATGTAGTAAGCATCAATTATAGCAAAGATTGTAAGGTCAGAGTAATCACAAGTTTTCAGGGATCAGACTGGTGACTTTTATAATATTGATATATTATAAAAGTGACTATAATAGCACCAAATCTAGTCGACGGGGAGTATGAGTCGAATTCATTTGGATTCAAACAAATTCCTTGCCTCCTCCAGGACTTGGAGGTGCCCAGTTCGACTCGTCTTCCACTCTTCGTTCGTTGAACCTAAATTTCTTGACAAACAGGAGCTGAATACCAAGCAAAAGATAACCACTCTTCTTGATCGAGTTTCCACAATTATCGACAGAATTCATGACAGAAAACTCCCCGCGGAAATTCGCGGCAGACCAAATGCGGTAAGATAAGAGACTTATTTGATAAATATTGTAGAACGTCGTATGTGGCAGTCAATGGAGAAGGGGCAGCTTGAAAACTTACCTGGCAAAGACAGACCTTTATATCTGGATTCCAATCCACATGCAGACCCTGCTGAGGACACCCTATACAGGATACTATCTAAAAATGGATTCGCTCTGGAATGGGTTGAGCTCAACAAGGACATTCGTCTTCAAATCACAGATTGGCGTAAATCCATCAGGAATATTTGGGTTAAAAGGTCGACTTAAATCCCTTAGGGATGTTTGGGTTAGAGGGTCGATCTGATGGTGGGGTAAGGTGGAAAGAAGAGTCAACAAAGCTGCAAGAACGTTTTCATGACATTGACAACAAGGTTTTTCGGTACAACCTAGCTCGTTTTGCGCGTCAAATGTTTGGTTTCAAATGGGGAAAGAGCTACAGTCGATAGAGTATCTAGAGCATTTGGATCCATAAGAGCTATAGTTATGAGAGTTATAGTGGTTGAAGCATCTAAATTTACAGTTAATATAGTTTGAGTGGGCTTAATGGTTAAAAGCATGTGTTTTCTCTTAAGAGGTCACAAGTTCAAAAGCAGAGGGGTAGAGTATGTATGTCTTTGAAAACTTAGTTGAATGTGGAGATGGGTCTCTTGTCCCACAAACAAGGGGTCTCATATACCAATTTGATGTCTGACTTGGCCATGACCTTAAAATTGGATAATAATAATGATAATATAGAAGAAGATGAAGAATTTATTGTTAGACAACTAATCCTTGGGTTAGTTTATGTTAGGTAATCGGTTATTAGAGTCCAAGAAACTTGGGGAACTGATTCAACAGTTTCTTGATGTATTTATATGTGTACACATTGTACATCATTCTTTGAGACATTCATTAATATATTGTTGAAATTTGTTTCCAGTTTGTGTGGTGTGTGTCTTACAGTGTATCAGAGCATGGTTGATTTGCTCTATTGAATAAATTTAATTCTTATAATGTATTGTTGCTGCACTTGGGCACGCGTTCCTGCATAATTATGTACATGGGAGGAAGCTGTGAGAATTTTGCATCCAAACAAAAAAAAGGTTGATGAAGTCTGTGTGTTGCGTGCGGTTTTCATGAACAGAGTTTTGAGGCAGGGTTGTGAACCATAAGTGAAAATCTTTAACCCACGCACAATTTAAGCTCAACTTATGTGTTATGTATGGAATTAAAAGAAGAAACTAAACTGAAAGATTGAAAATTTTATGCATGGCGGTTGGTTATTAGAAATTCCAAGAATTTCTAGAGGATTGTAAGGCGATACTAGAAAAATATTTAAACATTTGAAGGGTTCGTTGTCTGCCAAGAGCGCAAATATTTAAACATTTGAAGGGTTCGTTGTCTACCAGAGCATAGAGGATTCGGTAAATTTAAACTCACAATACATAAATCTTACTGTAAATTTGAATACGCTCCCAAATTGTGTTCTGTTCGGTTTGGACATAACTAATTATTAATAAACTGACTATTGGAATCAGTTTGGGCATAACTAATTATTGCGGCCTAGAGATCAATTTGAAGCTTTACGTGTATCAACGATGAGTATGATGAGTATACCATGTTAAACCACTGATACTTGCTACATTTTTCTTGAATCTGCTTGGAATTTGGTGTTGTTAAAAAGCATAATTCTGAAGTTCTCGTTTCTGCTTTGAGATTTATTTTTGGAGGAATATCTCTGGGTACTCTTGAGATTTGTTGGCAGATAGACAATGCTCTTTTACCAGATGAACATAATATAAAAGTAACATTATGTTTAATTAGTATATGAAGTGGTTTTAAGTGAACAAAAATTTGAAAGTAGTTTTTTCACCGGTTTCGGTTTACTATGTCAAAGATTTGAAATCTTGCCAAATTTTAATCGGAATTGAAGGATCGAAGACACTGTCCACTTGATATTCAAAAACGTAGCGGTCATCTTCATAACTGCTCCATTCTCCTCTGTTTTTTGCTGTGTAAGTTCGCAATTGGAGAAGTTCTGAAACACAGTTAAATCAGAGGCAGTTGATTTTGATCTATGGGTTGCAATTGACACGTTGAATGTGAAATGGAGACTTTCCAGACAATGTCACGGATAGTAGCATAGAGTGATGCGGGCAGTTCAATAAATTGTGGTTAAGTTGTTGACTTGGAATCGTTGTTTGTGCAACTTGTGTCTGTCGTTTCGGGGAATCAATTAGCAAAAGTCTCGAAGCGCTAATCTGATTAGCAAGAGCTCAGAGAATTGTAGTTGTGCGTTTTTTTTTGTGGACAGTGAACTCCAGCGAAGTAAAAGGTTAAGTTTTTTTGAATGCATTAATTAAATTCATTGAGACCATTTCCCATACTAACTGAATAGGAATACCATCCTTTCCTTTTTGAAGTTTATCTCTTCTAATTCAAGTGCTGGAAAAATCGCTAAAGGCATTTTAAAATTATTAGAATTTAAAAGTGGAGTCAAGATTTAATGAAGTTTTATTTAAAAATAAAACTTTGGAGTTAGTTTATTCGTAGCATGAAAAAGTTTGACATTATATTGTCAGAGCATTTTGTTGGAGGGATAAGAAAATTCACATATTCAAAAGTGGGTTGGAGTATATAATTTGCAGTGCATATATTTGTGTTTCTCATTCATATTGTTGGTTGCTCTCAATAGACTCGTTGCTACGAGAAGAAAGTTTTAAAGTTGTCTGTTACATGTTATGAATTGCATTGTTAATGGGTGCATGTTCGATTGAACTCGACACCCGGTTAATTCATTGAAACGTTTGTATTGGGTGCATTTTCGGTGGTAGCCGACAACCCTTTTTTTCAAAGTTGATAGCTGAAGAAAATGGCCAAACTAAATGATTTAGTACTGTTATTAAGCAATTTAATGTTATCTATTGCCCATAACAATTTCCAAGTCAGCAAATACATGCTCTTTGACATTACATGTTTGCAAAATGCTAAAACCAAAATTGAATTCTTGGAGTTAGAGTCGAAGTTACAGCGAGATGAACTTCAAAAGAAAACTTGTGATTCTGAAATGGTGTTTGTTCAGAACAACAATTTGTTTGAATTTGATCTTCGGTCAAAGAATGATTAGAGAAATGAAGTGCTTCCATGTGAAAATTTGGATGGAGTTAGAAGTGCTAGTGTGAAACCTATTATAAGACCATGGGAAGAGATGACACACAATAAACACAGTACAGGTCTTGGTTATAACAATAATGTATCTTTTCACATTCCAGGCTTTGCTAAACCTATAAAATTTCGTAGTGCAGGTTTTCTAGATGTTGTAGTTCCAAAAAAAGTTGATAAATGCCACATTGTAATAGAGTTGGACATATGAAAGATCGATGTTTTTATCTTCACCCGTACGAGCATTGTGGAAAGCGAAATCACGAGTCAAACAAATGTTCCAAAAAGAAGTTCATTGCAAGAGAGAAGCTGAGTTTTGAATGGATTACTTTTTGGCAATGGACGAAAGCAGCCAAGAAGATCTACATATAATATCGAAGAATTTTTTCGAGAGTGAAGAGTCTTGCAATGATGACGAATATTTCTCACCTTGTATCCGACAATGGGGGATTTGTTGGTGGGTGGTCTGCTACAGGTTCGAGTTAGAGATGTCAAGCGAACCTGAGTCAGTGATTCACATCCTGAGCCATAACCTTAGTTGATTGAGTTGTTTCTGAGTGAGCACTTCCATATTTGGAATTGTTCGAGGAACTCCTGTGATAGTTCCAAAGTTTGTGGTCATCTTAAAACCATATTTTTTGTTATGAGAACTGCTATGTAGGTTCCAAAATTAGTGTTGGCTTGTGGTCATCCTTATAAACCATTTTCGAGAGACATTCAACTCTTAGCTGAGATGCATTTCTGAATTCTGAGCTCTCATTCTTGGACTTTGGTATATCCCTTCGAATTAAGGGGGAAATGTTAGACAATTAATCCTTGGGTTAGTTTGTGTTAGGTAATCGGTTATTAGATTCCAAGAAACCTGGGGAACTGATTCAAAAATTTCTTAATGTATTTATATGTATACATATTGTACATCATTCCTTGAGACATTCATTAATATATTGTTGAAATTTGTTTCCAGTTTGTGTGTTGTGTTTCTTAGAATTATTTTAACATCCATGAGGTTAAAGATAGCCTATGGGACAGATTGCTTCTCTATTTGGCTTTTGAATTCTGCCATTTTCTTGTGAAGTTTCACAATAAAATCTCTAAGTCTCTCGACAAAGCCCTTGTTGAATAGAATATCCCAAGAGCTAGCTGCCAAAATATCTCCATTACTTTCTCTATTGTCTTTGAAGGCCTCACACTCTAAAATGAAATGTTTTTTCTATTTCCACTTTTCCGGAAGAGAAAAAAATACATACTCTTTCGTCCTAAACTTCTTTTCGCTTTTTCCAGCGCCCTATTTCACAACGGAGTTTACGCGAATTAGTCCTTAATTGAGCGATAAGAGTTTTGGCTCTCTAATAAATATTGGCCCCTATATACACTTTTTGTTTATGATTATGAGAGGAATTAAACTCTTCAATATAATACTTTTTCTTTCTCTCTAACTCCTCCTTCCAGGTATCTTTGTGAAACTTATTCGAACAAAGTATTTTATCTCTTCACTATTTGTAGCACACATGCTCAAACAAATGCCTCATTTTCTAAACCATTTTTTATTTTGCCGCATCCAGGTCTTCTTTCTTGTGCACAATATGTCATTAACCACAACCTTAGGCCACATCTGCCCTTTTACATTTGCTCAATTTTTTTTAAAAACCTTACAACCCGCACCATAGATATTGCTTCAATTGGAGCGGCCCCTGTTTCACTTAACAATATAGCATAAGGTATTGCACTTTTTATCTTGAATTTGTTTGTAATCAATCGCTTCTGAATTTTCTCAATTTTCCCACTACATGTCGAATGTACTGCTAGCCCATAATTCACAACCGTAGAAAATCATCGGAATCACTAAAAGCCCAAAAAGAGTTAGAGTGGTTTTCCAGTCCCATAACTTCACCTCTCTACACCTAATTTGAAAAGAATAAAATGCTTTCCAACCCCCAAAGTTCTTTTATTTCTACATCCATCCCAACTTAGATTTTTGTTGAAGTCGATTCTGAAATATTTGTAATCCGCAACTTCTTCTAGAATGTTGCCTTCAAAGTAGAACTTATGCTAGTTATGTTTTCTTTTGTTAGAGAAAACCACTACTTTCGTTTTGTTGATATTGACTTGCATCTCCACATTTCTACAAAAAATTCTACAAAAATGCTCAAGAGAAAGTAAGTGCTCTTGCAAAACAAGAGCGGATTTAGCAATTAGAATAAGGTCATCTACGTACAACAGAAGCCTTATTACAAACTTGCCCAAATGAATACCGTCACCCTCTTGAAAATTTAGCCACTCTTGAAGTTTGTCGATATATAAACCAAAGAGGGTAGGAGACAATGGACAACCTTGTTTGACCCTGATATCGCTTCTAAAATTTTCAAAAATTCTTGCTTAAGTTCTAATTTTAATTTTCACCGCTTCATACAACCTATGCACAACTGGTCTTAAATTCCTAGGAACCCCAAGTTCCTCCATTTTGTGCCAAATCTTATCCCTAGGAACCGTGTCAAAGGTTTTTCTGAAATCAACAAAGCAACAAAAGACTTCTTCCTTTTTCTCCTAAACTTTCTCGATGATATGCCTTAAAGTTATGCCATGATCAACTGTGGAATGTTTAGGTCTAAAACTTGATTGTCCTTTAACACGTTTATCTCTTTCTTCTATCCACTTGCTGATTTTATTTTCTAACATGCTTCCTAATAACTTTGAAAACAAGGGGTTTATCATTGTGGTCCTATAATTGGAGGGATTATTGACGTCACCACTCTTGAAAATAGATATTGCTAAACTAGTTGTCCAGACAATGGGGAACCCCTGTTGTATGATGTTGTTGAAAAATTTTGCAATGTGACGTGCAAGATTTTTCAAGCCCCACTTTAGATACTCTGCTTGGAGTTCAACTAAGTCGTTTGATTTTCCAACACCCAACTTCTTGATACGCATCTCTACCTCTTGTACTGTGAAAGAGTTTTGTATCAGTGTTAACCAAGAGAGGAGGGTCAACCTTGGGATCATACTCATAAAGTTGTCTTGCATAGTCAAACCATTTAGAAGTTGTGATATTATTTTCAGTTTGCATCTTTCTCAGTTGGATCTCCTTCCAAAATAATTTGAGGTTATTTTTCCCAAGGAAGATTAGTTCTTCTCTCCTTGAAACCATGAAATCAACTTTTTTCTTTCTTAATATTTGCTTGTAAGCTTTGATCTTTATGTTATCCTTGTTTGACTCTTTCCATATTCTCTTTGCCTTTTTGCATTCTGAAGAGAACAAATTTCCTTTTCAAGTTAAATACTCCAGAAGACTTGGAATACAAAGATATCCATGAGGATACAAATATTATATTAGATAGTATGATGAATGATTAGATGATTGAATGTTAAAAATGAGTCTTGCTTATATACCTACACAAGTGCCTCTTCATGAAAGGTCATGTCTTATCAGACATGGCGTTTCAACCTAATTACTAATTAACTAATTAATCACTATTTACATTATTTTATTCATTACATTGCATTCCCCTCAAAAAGTTTTGTCCTCAAAGCTTGTCAATGAAAGGCCTCGATTTTTTTTCCTGCTACAAACATCTTCTTGTTTCAGGGCAGTTATCATTATCAATACAAGTTGATATGATCCTCTAAGTGACAAACAAAATTTTCACACTGAGAATGGGTCGGACCATCATAAATCAATCTTCTGTGGAATCTTATGATGACTGGTAACATGTGATGATTCGTTAGTATTCTTCAGAATATCACCCTGTTTCTGTTCTGAATACATAGCTTGGTTGAGTTGTTTGCTTCCATGATTTAGATGTCGATAGGGAACTGTTTTGGTTTGACCTCTTTGATTTTCACCTGGCGAGGATGTTATGGAGATGGTTACAAAATCTTCACGTAGAATTTTCCTCATTCGTCCGGCATCTAAGTTTGTTTCTTCTGCAACTTGATTGTCTTCTTCTTCAGTTGAGACATTTACTGGATCAACATTTGATTTTTCTTCAACTTGAACTTCTATATTTGAAGATTTCGATGCTTCATTTTCGACAAGTTGTTACACCTTGTTTTCCAACGACTTCTTGTCTTTCTTCAACTTCTTAATTTGCGTTAGTAATTTATCGTTGTGGTCCTTGAGGCGAGCAACTTCTTCATTCTTGTTAGTTGTGATTTCGTCAACTTCTCTTTGCAAATATTGTATTTCTTTTTTACTTTCTAGAAGAACTACCCTTGTGATATCTAATATGTCTTCCGGTGTTAGTGAATTCGGCTTCACCGTGACATCTTGTAACGTTATGTTTTTCTTTTTGTAAGAAAATGTCAAAAACTTCTTTTTCGTATTAAGGATGAATGACCCTAGTGATTCCATCCAAAGCAAACCCAGAACTATATCACTATTATTGGAAAATAAGGTTTTAACAGTGAATTGCGAGACAAGGGAATACTCCCCAATACTTAGGTGTAAAATTCTCTATGTTGTATTGTTTGTCATTTGCGTTAAATGAATTTGCTTCAGTCATATTTGATTCAGGGATCACTAATTGGTTAGCACATTCGGTACTAACATAATTATTTTTTCAAGTAAAATCGATAGATATGAGAACCTCTTTTCCCGCAAGTGACCCTTTGATTTCAATTAGCGCATCGACACACATACTATAATTTTTAGGAAATCTTCCCTCTTTTAGTTCTGTTTTGGATGTCATTTTGTCAGATAACTTCGAGGTTTTTAAAGGTGACCCTTCCTAATATTTATAATAAAATATTATTATTTCCCTTTAATAAACCCTCAAGCTTAATTATTCTTTCTGATATTCTTTACTATTATTCCTTCAATCTTTGGTAATGAATCCTTTACTAATATTCTCTTTAAAAAGAGGCTCAAATTCTTTTATATATTTATATATTCCCTTTTTAAATAAAATCTTTAGAATATAATGATTTATCTCCTTTTCCATTTTTCCAATACTTAAACCTTTAATAACCTCTTTTTCATTTTATATACCTTTGAGCTTTAATAATGATTCCTTAATATTTTAAGAAATCCTTAATAATATTTTTCCTTCCAATTTTTTTGAAAATTACTTCCTTGATTTCTTTTTATGAAATCTTCTATAATTACTAAGAAGATGTTTGACTTTCATCATTTATATTGTTCTTTTAACAATTGATTTTTTTAACTCTTTTTTTTTGTTGAAAGGTTACAACCCTAGTGAAACGTGGATATTCACATATATTCACCTATAAAATATATGTCCAGTTATGTGTATTTGACTCAGCTAATGTTCTCCACGTAAAAGTAAACTTATCATTCACACAGAGATTTTTTATTCATTTTGTTCTTATTTTACCTTGTAAATACCATGGACAATTACCATGGGCTTCAAAAACCACAAGCTTGTAAACCACTAAAAGAATAATCAAAATAACATTTTCTACTCTTCCTTCTTTCTTTTTCCTTTTTATTTTTAAATTGTCTTGGTATGTACGTATATGTACTACTTTATATATGTATCTCTTTTTTTCTTTTTTCTTTTTTTTTTTACTTGTATATATATATATATATATATATATATATATATATATATATTTCTTTTGTTTCCTTTTTTTCAAAAATTTCCTTTTTTTTCTTCACATTTTTAATTTTGGCCAAAGGCCTACTGGTGAAATTTCTTCAAATTTTTAATTCTAGCCAAAGGACTACTGGTGAATTTTCTTCAAATTTTTAATTTTGGCCAAAGGCCAACTTGTGAAAATGGAGAAACTCCAAGACTGGTAGCGAAACGCTTCGACGACAACAATGTTGACGAATTTTTTTATGGCAAAGGCTTGGATCGAGGAGCGTAGCTCTGTGCAGCGGTGAGCGGCCAGAAGATCGAATTACTCTGATACCAAATGAAGATAACAAAGTTCATTCTCAAGTTAAATACTCCAGAAGACTTGGAATACAAAGATATCCATGAGGATACAAATGTTATATTAGATAGTATGATGAATGATTAGATGATTGAATGTTACAAATGAGTCCTGCGTATATACCTACGCAGGTGCCTCTTCACAAAAAGTCATGTCTTATCAGACATGGTCTTTCAACCTAATTATTAATTAACTAATTAATCACTATTTGCATTATTTTATTCATTACACATTCCCCGTCAAACCAAGCATTGATTGGAAAGCAATTTTTTTCAGACTCTTATTTTTTTCTCTTTTGCACTCCACAAGTGCGCTTTGAATTAAATGTGTTAATTCATGACTATGTAGGTCGTGAAATGAGGTTTTCCCCTTCTCGAATGTATTACAATTTTCTCGAGTCAAAAGAATTTCGCCCTTTGGAAGATTTTGTTGAACACACTGAGTTTTTGACCCTAACTGATTCTTTCTAGTCCAAGAGAAGCTTAAATACACTGGCTTGTGATCTGATTTTAAGTCCCATAGCTGATCTCCAATCAAAACTTCCTCCATTTTCTCACACAAGCTATGTGATCAAATTACATAGTTTACTTCACTTGCTCCATTGTAAGTATTGCAAGTGAAATTACCAGACTTTTCCCATCTAGTCAAACCATTACAAATCACTAAATCGAAAGCCCCGCACAAAGTAAGCAATTGTTCACCAAAGAGATTGCACCCCTTGTCCTCTAAAATTCTTTCCCACTGATGATTACTCTCTTTTGTAAGCTAGATAGGGTCGTCCGATTCTCCCTCTTGTCTGTTTGCCTCTTCTATAATTTTTTATTTATTTATTTGTTTTAAATATTAAAATTGAAATTATGTCATTCTTCCTAATTATAACATTTTTTTTTAAATATCTATTAACTATGATTTATCCTTTTAAATTTTTCCTATTTAGTAAAAATAAATATTAATAAGTGTAATTATAATAATATATATTATAATTATGCAACTACTAATTAATTCATTTTTAAATTAATTAAATATCTTGTTTTCCTTTATTTAGTCAAAAAGATAAATAAATAAATTTAACAAATAAAAATAATAATAATAATAATTGTTAATAAATTCAATTTTTAAATTTCTTATCTGATTCAAGCTAACCGTTTTACAACGGCTAGTTGGAGTGTCCTTCTATCTATTTAATTTGGTTAACTGATCATATTTCTCATCTTGTCTTGATGATGAACCACACTCGCTGGTTCGAAACGCGTCGACAAAATATTCTTGGATGTGATTATCACCAAAAGATTTTTATACATTTTATGGATCACAGAAGAAAAATTCCTAATAGGGCCGCAGTGTTCTTTACAACAAAGAATGCTAGCTTGCTCACTTGCAGTCCTAGCATTGAAATCACCCACTATAATGACTTCGCTTAGCTGAGCATATGTTGCAATATTTGCCTTAAAAGCTGCAAAAGGATCTTTGTGGTTAAACCCTTTGCTTTTGTATATTTTTGAAACTTTCCATTTTCTGATATTCAACCAACTGAATTGTTTATTTGAGTCTTCTTTTTCTAGTTGAATGAAACGGCCTTCTTTTTCTCTCACTAATACCATGATGCCCCCGTGTCCTTTGCAATTCCATGCTACCTTGTTCCACACTGCCATCTTCTAGTATCCTTCAAACAAAGGTGTCTTGCACCCTTCCTGCTCATGTGTTTCTATGAGACAAATTATGTCTTTATCTTCCGCAGTAGGCCCTTACCCAGATCCTCGTCTCCATGGGTACCCTCTGCAATTCCAACAAACTAAACTTTAGGAAACCTGGGTATGACTTGATTGCTATTTGTTTTGACATGAAAGACTCACATTTGAGTCTTTATCCTTGTTTTCCCATACTGACCTTGCTTCTTGATTTCATGTTAAAGAGTTTGATGTCTCTTCTTTATTATCATCTTGTTGCCATGTTTTGGAAGGAGGACCAAATCGTGCTATCACAACTTTACCTTTATAAATCCATGCTCTTTTTCCCTCATTTCTTGCTGCCTTAACCTTTGACATTTCCTCCCTCATTTCCTCTTGTTGTCTTACAGTTAAATCTTCTTCTAGAAAAAAACGAGAACCCCTCAAGAGCTGCTTCTTGCTTAGAATGATATCTTTATCACGCAAACTAGGCATGATGACTCTTATGGGCCTAGCTCTCTCACCGTTAAACTTTCCTACCTTCCATGATTGGCATATTTGTCCTTGCAAAAGCAGTTTGGTTTTTCAAGAAGTCCCTTGCAAGGTCAAAAGTAGATTCATTTTTCCCATAGTCTTTCACCCCTTTAATAATTATGTTTGTTGCTTTATCTTGTCTTTCCTTGATTTCTCTATCTTGCATGCTGTCGACCCGAAAGTTTGCTTCTCCTTCCCTTTTCGCAGAATTGCTAATAACTTCATCCCAAGTTTTGGAAACTTTTGTGGAGCCTTCTTTCCTTTCTTCTCTTGTTGTCTCTTCATGGTTGTCTATTTGGGCAACCGCTTTCCCTTTATCCTAATGTGGTTTTGCATTCACCCCCTTTGTGCTCTCCACTACAAATGTCTTCATGTTTTGTACATCTGCCTTCATCCGTTGCCATTCTGTCTTCCCTATCCAGAGAGCTTCCTGTAGCAATGCCACTTGCCCCTTGAAAATTTCAATTTTTTATTGCTTTTTACTAACGACTGGTTCTCAACTATTATTACATGAATTGTATGCTCAATTTCCTGTGCTTTAGCTTCTAGAACCTCCAACCTCTTTTTTGCACTTAACAATTCTGTCACATAAAGATCAGATGACCAAGTGGGAGATGTGTATATATAGACTGTGTATATCCACGTTTTTAAGAAGTCAAAAAAGTAGTAATAGTTTGTATATATCCTTAAATAAGGGGAATGTTCTAATTTCAAATTCTCTTTGATATGGGTAAGTGGGTTGTAATGGGTTGTAATGTGTGATGAAAACCAAATCTTACAGAAAAATTTCTGAAGTCATATCTTGATGTGCTTTCCAAAAACATAAAAAATATAGTCACCAAACATAGTCGAGCCCTGTTTACCTTCAAACTGGCACTAATTTCACCTAATAATGAAATTCAAAACTATAATAATGGTGACACTTCAGCATTGTTTGTAATTTTTCTTACCTTGCTCTGTAAATTAGTTTATTTTAACATCATTTTCAATATAAAGCTCATTACACGAAAGTGAAAACGTAAGAAATACCAGAAAATGTGCATAATTACAGTAGAAAGGTTTTTTATTTTATTTTTTTATTTTTTTTTATTTGAAAGGAAGTAGAAGCATAAGAGCTAAGAAAGAGTAGTGTGATAGCCCAGAAAATACATGCAGCTTTCAGGGATCAGACTGGTGACTTTATCATCTGAAAGAGCTCTTCACAACATTTCCCAAGTGAAATGATAAAAGAGAATCCATGAAAAATGCATTTTCACCAACTGCTAAGTTCATCCGTTTAAGGTGAACAAATTCAATTACGAAAATAAAGCGCACTTTCATTCTAATTTTTTAAATCTCAGCAATGTATCATAACGATATTAATAAAAATCTTCTTTTCACTGTCATTAGAAGAAATTGATTTGTTATAATTATATATCCAGATTTAGTCATCAAACGAGGATGAAATTGTTTAACTAAATAGCAGCTCCTTAATAAATGTACCAGCAGTTCGAACTCGGATCACAGAAATGTGGAGTTTCGGTGGTAGGTTTACTTACAGTTCTGTTACGCTGATTGATTTATTATATCGACGGAGTATTCATTGCTAGATCTCGAAGAAGGTATTCAATTGAATAACTGAAGTTTATTTAAAAGTTCTTCACCGAAGTTTATTTAGAAGTTCTTCACCATTGTTGTAGAGCATGTGGCATTTATCGACGTGGCGTTATCTATACTGAGTTATTTTAACCATCATTATTATTCCATGATCTGAGATCATCTTTCTGTTATTGAATTATTATTTTTCAAATGTCTTTTATCGGATAAAGAAGTACCATACCATTTTTATTACCGCTACTAATTGTGATACAACGAAAAATTCAAGTTTCTATATGCTATAAATTGGAAAAAGAAAGAAAGAAAGAAAGTAATTTTAATGTTCATAAGGCTACAAATAGCTTATGGGACAGATTGCTTCTCTATCTAGCTCTTGTAATCAACCCTTTTCTTGTGGAGTTTTACAATAAATGCTCCCATCTTCTCGACAAACTCTTCACTGAATAGATTATCCCAGAAGCTATCTGCCAGAATACCTGTGTAATTCTCCCTATTGTCTTTGAAGGCCTCGCATTCTAAAATGAAATGTTTTTTTGTTTCCACTTTTGCAGAATAAATAAATATTGCTCTTCTATCTAGTTTTTGTATTCTGTCTTTTCTTGATTTTGTCTTTTTCTTGTGAAATTTCACAATACACTACTCTCTCAGTTTCTGGATAAAGCCTTTGCTAAAAAGAATATCTCAAGAGCTCGCTGCCAAAATCTGCATACCCACCTTTCCCTGCTGCCTTTGAAAGACTCACATTCTAAAATAAAATGCTTTTTCTGTTTCCACTTTTCCAGAAGTTCACTTATCACATCGTTTAGGGATTGGCATGAACAGATTTGTTTAAACACATTGCAAATATCGTAGAGCATAAGTACTCGCTCGAGGGCCTCAACCAAAGTCAAAATAGTCATAGCTACTTTCCAGGGCAGTGGACAGAGCCTCTTCAAAGCCACTATGTTGCTTCTCCATTCACGTCCCCATCTTCTTGCTGCAACTCGACATAATCAATAACAGAGCCTCTTCAAAGCCACTATGTTGCTTCTCCATTCATGTCCCCATCTTCTTGCTGCAACTCGACATAATCAATATTCTTAATTCTTCCTGCCTGCCTGCCGGGATTGAGAGATTGAGGGATCAAGGGTTTTGATGGGCTCCGACCCTGGGAATTTAAGAAGATCAGAAAAGCTTTCGATCGTTTGCTCGCCAAAATTCGGGGATCCACTGTGCACGCTGTTAAGCGTAATCTTGGTTGACAACATGGATGAGATGTCATAAGATATTATGATTCAGACAGGGCGTTGGATGGACATCTATATCGCAAGAGATAAAGAAACCAAACATCACAAAGGTTATGTTTTTGCAGAGTATGAGACGGAGGAGGCTGCTCAGTAGGTTGTACAGTTTTTTAATTTATTTTTTTTAAGATTTTGTCATATTCAACTTGAGACAACTCCGTAATAATCTAAAAGCCACCAATTGCACACACACATATATGGTCTCCTCCAATACAATTCGTAGTCTATGGCGTCTTATGATGAAGACAAAACAATTTGGCTCCCTTGGCCACCAAGGCTCCTCGACATTTTTACGACTTCCTCATCTCAACCCACAATCTGAAGAGAGTGAGCATGCTCCAAAACAAAGCCCTACGCAGTTGAAACCACATGAGAGAACCGTGTGGACGATGCATTAATGATATTTACTAATTTAGGAGAATAAATATCTTCTCTACCGATTTGTAATCCGATGATGGGAGGATGTCTTTCTTCTCTAATCTTTAGCACGGGGACACTGTTGATTAGAGAAACAAATATAAAAAAGCACACAAGAAGTAGAGTAATGAATGAATGAATGATATTTTATCGTCCACGAGACTAAAAATAGTCTATGGGACCACCAGCTTTCTTGTTTTTTGCCTTCTATAATTCAATTCTTTTCTTATTCAAATTGACGATGAGCTGACCCAACCTTTTAACAGTTCTTTCACTGAAAAGACAAAGCCATGGAATTGATGCGAACATATTGCGGTAACTATCCCTGGTGTCTTTGAAAGCGTTGCATTCCAAAATGAAATGTTTTTCTGATTCCACTGCCCTAGAAGTGAAAAAAGTACATACCCTTTCCTCCCAAGCTTCTTTAGGTCTCTTCCACCACCCCGTTTCACGCCGAAGTTGATGTGAGTTAGTTCTTAAGTGAGCAAAAAGAACCTTTGCTCTCCACGGTATGTTAGCTCCAATATATTATTTTTGTTGGAGATCACAAGTGGGGTTGAATTCCGGAATGAGGCATTACATAGATAATGCCAACCACGGATAGACCATGTCAGAGACGTCATAAATTTCAACTAGAGCATTGGTATACTTGCTGCAAATGGCAACTGCAGAGGTACCAAGGAACATTAGTAGGATGCAAGTCTGACCATGTCAGAAATGACCTAGTGCAAGTCATAAACCTAACAAACAAGGAAAATAATGGAAATTCCGGCAAATTTTTTTTTAAATTTGGGTTACAGCGGTCAACTTCAGAATTTTGGGTGCCCCAGGGGTTCTTGATAGTGCTGAATCCATTTCCACCATCGAAAAAACAATTCAAACACTCCAACATTCTGATTTTTGAAATTATTTTTACCGGATTCCGACAAGAAATCTGTTGTCTGGGCAAGTTTGTGATCTTGGTAGACAACACTATTGTTGAACTCACACAAAAATAATACACCAAAATTAGATGAAAGTGATATTATTTCATTAAGCAAATGTACATATTGATACAATTTCATTCACCCTTGGTTTTTATCTTCAAAGTTCTCTTGGACTCCCCATGACTATTCACATTCCTTTACACCAATCCTAACAAATTAAGTGTCCAACAGTGATTAATGGTAATATTAAATTCATAAACTAAAAGGATAGAAAATGTGAGATAAAGCATAATTTTAGGTAAGATAAAGGAGGAAAGGTAAGATAAAAAAAAATAATGTCACTTCTACTTAAATTTTAACATTACCATTAATTATTTCACAATGTTTGAGAGTGATGCCAACCTCATCGGAGTTTATATGGAGAAAGAAGAATTTCATATCCATTCAAAATTCAACAATCTTTCACAATTTTTAGGATTTCAGGTTTGGAAAAATTATGGTGTTTTCATTAGATTGCACGATGATGAATTTGCATTGGATGAGTTGTTTAAGGAAGCATTTCTACATTATATTAACAGTGCAAAAATTACATAATGTACAATCTTGGTAGCTATCACAGCTTTAGAGTGAGGAAACCAAAGTGAGAGGTCAAAATTTCTCTATCTTTGTAAGGGGAAACTAGGTCTAAGTTTTTCAGACAATTTACAATTGGAAACATATTGGCATTCAACCAAAAATGGAGCATTGAGCCTAGCAGCGTCGTGTTGGCTGACTGTAAATCAAAGATAAGGCGAAGCTTATTTTCCAGTCCATCGACCCATAAATGCGCCAAAGGCAGGAAATGCCCACCGCAGGATGATGTACCTGCTTTAATCCTACAGTGGGCATTTCCTGCCTCGACGCATTTATGGGTCAATGGACTAAAAAATAAGCTTTGCCCAAAGATAATAGCAAACAAAATTGTAGTTAGGAGCTCCTTGGCTCTAGACCAGGTGCATATAGGCAAAGCCAAAAAAGCATGGTCGCTCTGATTTCCTATGAACCATATCAAAATGACAATTACCAACCTGTTGCTCGCCATTGTCTCAGGAGGTTGGCGCATGCCACAGTGGAGTTGCATCGAATCTGTGTTGGTGCCTCTGCGAACCTTAGCACTTCCTTGAGCTTGCACATTGTTGGAGTCCCATGGAACTTCTTCCAGATGTAACAACCCCATAAGGGTTGGAAGGAGGGGGGGAGGGGCCTTGGAGCTCTGTGGGGAGGTGGATAGGACGAGCCAATAGGAAAGGAGCATGAAGGGGGCACAATAGGGGAATAGGGGGACAAGATGTTGGGGGTATAGTCATTTTGAGGTCTCTAGCCAAATGCTCGAGGAAGGACGAATGGTTGAGGTGCGCAGAGAGCTCAATGATCCAACTGGTGGCTTTGGATTTATCTTACTCCCTCTCCTTGAGCTAGAGAGCGAGGAGATGTGGAGAGCCCAGAGGGACGTACAACCCCTGCGAGTCTCCTCTTCCATGGCGAAAGTGCTCTTTTGAATGTGCTCTGGAATGTTGTAGTCAAACAAAATGGTGATGGACGCATCGTCCAGGGTGGTGGGGGGGCGTTCACGACCTCTTCCCTTGCACGGGTGATGCCCCCCTTCCTCTACCGTTGCTCATCACTGTAATGCAGGGGGCAGCCAGCACAAAATAATGATCAGAGGGAGCAAAGAAGGCCACGAGGAGAAATGACTAGGAGAGAAATCACCGAAAGGCTATGCCTCTAAGGATTTTAATGGTGGAGAAGACAAGTTGGAGAGCGCAATCCGAGGCCAGGGAATGAATGCAGAGGTAGTTAATTCTCGTGGGCGCCATCTGCAGAATCTCTGTCACCACGTGTTGAGCGTCGTCAAAGCTAGGAGAGGGGCATGGGATAAATTGTTATTGTTGGGATCTTAGCATTATTATTTTCATATTTTATAATTTTAGAGACAACGGCCCCTCCTCTAGGGACCTCGATGTCCCACCATCCCCCCTGAATTTTCCTAAACTTTGAGGGTGCACCCACATGTCCCCCTTATGTGTCTCCCTATTCCCGTGCTCCCCTGTCTCAAAAACTTGGTGAAACATAGAATTAAATGCAATAGGCAACAAAGATCACCTCAAAGGAACCTAAAAGAAAATGTCCAACATTGAGAGGCCATGCTTAATCTTTAGATCTCAAAAATTGTACAATTCTCTTATCATTCCCAATTATGTGATCCTTATCTTCTCCACCAAAGAAACTCTTCTCACATATTGCACATTTCTTCATAACCAACATTGGCTTTACAGGGAAATAGCATCCCAACCTCTTCAGCACCCCATATGCAGTGCTCTTCCCCTCCTTTTGATTCATTTTGGAAATATTTCAATTCAAAGTTTCTTTAATGTATTTCTTTTTTTTCTGCTTTTTTAAATGCTTATATTAGCAGTGCAGTACTTTATGAGCAAGAGGTAACTAATTGAACTAGCATGGAGTCTGTCACATCATCAGCCATATCCTCATGATAATGCCTTGAGATTCAAAAGTTTTCACATCTTTTGTTGACAATTTAACACTGCAAAACAGAATCTTATAATCAAGGCCATAAACAGAATTGCTTGTCGAAATTCTAATGCAACAGAGGTTTTACAAAAGGGCAATATATATATATATATATATATATATATATATATATATATAATTCCACCATTCATATCTAAAAGGATTGTCAGTTTAGACCGTAAGAATTACCAGATCCTAATAATATGGTCATGATATTCATTGTGCTTCAAGGGCCAATGTAAAATGCCGACATTGGCTCCACCGTTGATATAAGTTGAGGTGTTTGAGGGTTTCAACAAGTACAAGGAATACATTGAGTGGTGTTATACATGTAAGCACACGCATACTATAGTAACTAAGTTGGCACTTTTATTATCATTTTTCATCAAGAGAAATGCTGCAACCATTTACAATAGAGTACTTCAAGCACGCTCTCTTGAAGAATCATACAAGCTCTGAGAATTGCATCTCTCAATTTAAAACTTTTAACCAATGGAAAAATACCACGCAGGTTTGCATTGGTTGAACAATTCCACCTGTGAAAGACAAAATGAATGCAATATAAAACTTGTGCAACACCTCAAATAAATAGGTCCAAAAGATTGTGTTGCTAAGCCCAAAAAATTGTGTTGCGTTGATGATGCACAAAATGAATGACCTATTGTCACTTGCATCAAAATTTTAGCACAGAGTAATCTTTATAATTCAAAAGGATCGTATTAATCACTCCGGCTATCTTTTGCCAAATATTCAAGAGAAGTTGAATCGGTCAACGCTTTTGGAAAACAAGATGTAAAATGCAACATTTTACAAAATTCCAATACCACAACATTTTCCTAAATGTTGTCTCCATACTTCACAATGTCCATGAATTGTCTTCTTTTGGATGAACCCAATAAAATAGGGCTATAGTAAACTTCTGAAAATGAGTGAACAGCAACTTTAATTCACGCTACATGCTTCAAATTTCTAAGTGCTACAAGGGGCTCGGTTGCTTCCTGACCAATAACAAGAAACCTTTGCTTCTTGTTTTCATTTGACATTTTACGATCAGTGGTTGTTTGTTTTGTGAACTCTTGCAGTTGCCGCTGAAGAAGTGTAGACATGCCAGCCTAAAATAACAAAGATAAAAAGTAGTGTCATTGATGCAATAACCAACAATAACGCATCTTAAAAGAAATGAAGAACATCGATTATTACAAACTAATCCTCATGGTGATCAGTAATAGTTATATAAATATTTTTTGAATCAAGATTTAATCATCGATGGAACAAAAAGAAAGGCCATCATCGAATGTACTACAGAACCCCAATAAGTGGCGCAGCAAGGAAAATAACTAGTATTATGCTGAACTTATTCATTGATCACCAATAACATATGCTATATTTATGCATAGAATTTCTTTTTTTTTTCAGAAAAAAACAGATGCTATATTTACGCATAGAACTTTTAGATTAACTAGAGTTTTATTCACTTATACCTAATAATTTTAGGTTGTGATCATTTTACTAAATATTGACAACACTTCCAGTACGAAAGAAAGGAGAAATAAACAAAGTTCGATAATTTGTCACCCAGTTTTTGCCTTAGAAATGGTCTTTTAATTTTCTTCAGAAACTCAGAATCAGTAATTGCATCGAAAAGCTGTTAGATCTACAGAGTAGTATCATAGAGATGTTTCCATGTGGGTAACACTTACATTATCATACATACATATTGGTTTCAAAAAAAATATAACAAAAGTAATAAAAGCATTGATTTAGCCAGTACAGATACAAATTGGAAATAAAAATATCTCTATATATACAGAAGAGAGAGATTTGATATGTACACCTTATATAAAAGCTACCATGTAGATAAATATAAAAAGAGAGAACAGATTTCGACAAACAGAATTACAATATATATATATATATATATATAGAAAAAAATCATTATAATCATGTTTATGACTATACATGTTGCTGTCCCATAGGGACTGGTGAAAAAGTTTCACAAGCTGATGTAACAGCGGAAGTTGTAGATGTGGTTACTGTAGCAGCAAGATTTGTAGATTTGTAGACTTAATAGCAAAAGCAGCTTTAATTATAAAAATACACGAGGTATTTATAATAATAAATATTTATTGATATGATATAAGACAAGATGACTGAATGATTACAATGAGGTCCCGCTTTTATACCTATGCAGGTGACTTTTCATGAACAGACATGTCTTTTTAGACATGCCTTTTCAGTTAACTAATGACTACTTAACATAATCCTGATTGATTAGCTAGTAATTACATTTATTCTATTTTATTCTATTAATGACTATATTTAATACTTAAGTTATGAATTAGGTTCATAACATTGCCTCCTTCTCGAAAAGCTTTGTCCTCAAAGTTTAATTCTGACAATTTCCTTCACTCGGGATTATCTGCTAGACATGTCATTCATCACTGGGACCTTGGCATGTATGATTCTTCAATAATACTTCCTTGAAACTGGGTTCTGTTTTTCATATTATTTTTAATTATAAAGCAAGAAGTCTTTATTGATACTTTTGCTTTAAAAGATTCCATGAATTTTCCAATTTTAAATCTTGGTAATTTCGTTGACCTTCCAAAATTTATCCTTATACGTTGGTTCACTTATATTTTAAATAACTTTTTAAGCTATAAACTTTTTGCCTTCCTTTAAATGGAACTTGAATATATATAGTATTTAACTCCTTTATATGTATAATTTAACTTCCTTCTCTTTTTTTGATAATGAGCCTTTCCCTTCTATTTGAATTTATATATATATATATATATATATATATATATATATATATATATATATTAATTTTTTTTTTTAATATATATACATATTATAACCATAATTAAATCGGAACTTGTCTTCAAACATCACAGCGTTATATATTTTTTTATTTCACCAACTTAACAACGTTTTTCCCTTGCAATCGCACTTATTTTTCCTTCTCGACAAGGTACTGCGGTAGACGGACGACTACAGCGGATCCTGATGGACAGATGATTATTGCCCAAGTGACAAGACGGACGGCCCAGATCTTTCTTGGGTTTTGTTTGCGTTGTCTTCGGCATTAGTCGGAAACAGAAGGTTAAGAAGAAGTGGCGGAGGAGAAGTAGCAGTGAAAGCAGAAGCAAAGACAGGAAGAGGGAATGAAATGTGCTTTTGTTTGTGTTTGTGAGAGATATTAACAGATTTTTTTTCTGGGTTTCGGTTTGGAGAGCTGCCGTGGAATGGAGCTTGCGCATTTTGTGTGAAGTCAGTGCCCGACAGATGTGAACGGGAGTTGTATTTTCATGGTATTTCTCATAGATTTGGTGCGAGTTATTATGAACGCCCCCATAGTTGCACATACAGTAAACAGTTGAATGAATTTTCACGTACTTACTCACACTAAGCTCGTCATTTGAAACTCCTTCCAAATTATTTGTCAACTTTAGTATACTAGCATATATAATACCCCATCCATCTGCGAAATCTATTACATTATTCACCGCTACCATGCGCATCTTCCTATTCGCCTTCGCTTTCGCATTCAAGATACAGGCGTCGCATGGCAATCCAAACACTGAGAACTGTAGTAGCGGAACTTGTGTAACACGGGCAGGCTCAAAACCATTTTCTGTTCCAATATTCTTCAGCACACTGTTTTTCGCATTAGGAGGTGATTTGAAACAGCTTGTAATGGCCCTCTTAATGCCCTTGAATTTACAGGATTGAACCGAGGCCACAAAAATCACCTGTTGCAGGATTTGAATTCCCGACATGTTCAGCTACAAAGTCCGATCATATTGAAGCATTGGTGTGATAGCGTGGACGTGCTTTCGAGTTGTTCGATACACTAGAGTAACAAAACGATTGCATGCCTCAAAGGCCGGTAAATGGTAATTAATTTTTTTTTAATGGTATGTGCGTGTGCGAGCTTTCGACTGCCGCTTATTATATATAAAGGAAGACCAAAGGTCTTATGTCGTAGATTTGCTATCAGAAAATATTCAAAAGCAATGAAGAGAGACACGTTGATCGTTCGGGGGTTTTTGAAAAGAACTGAATCATCATACGACAGATTCTGATTTTGATCATTTAAAACCTGCAACATAAACCATACACCCGTTCGAACGCCCCTCGAAGATGTATAACGATGCAGCGTATCATAATCAGAGATTTGACGCCGTTCTAAAAGTTCGCAGAGAGCTCGACGAATTGCAGGACCAGAATGATTCCAGTCTTTTGCCCAAAGCTTAATACATCTGAGAGTACTTCTAAAGTTGCCACGAGGACATATATCTCTTCCATTTAGCTGTAATTTGGTTGGAAAAAGTGACATGAATTTGCAATGTGTTATCCATCCACGAATGCTACGTTCACTCTCACCATCATTATTTTCACAATAAGATGAAATTGTTTCGGTATTTGGATCGAGTTGCCTTTCATTGTAAACTATGAAATGAGTTATGAGCTTTGAATAACTCAAATCAAATGAAATACCATTAATTTTGAATCTTATTATAGGCACTAGAATAGTGGTAAGAGAAATAGCTTCAATTACATCTTCTCTGGCTACCAACATATTGTAAAGGTGAACAAAGAAATCAATCTTTCTATTTGCATACGATGGTCCAATACATACTGCATCAATATAACTTCCAGGACCACCTACATTTAAGGCAAATGATCCAATAATATATACTTTTGCATGAGCTTTATTTATAATAGTAGCTCGTTGTGTATGCCTTTTAGCAACTTTTACTACCCATTCCTCAACAATCTGTTTGAGAATTTTTAGTGCATTATTCTTCCTAGCAATGTCATCATTCGTGTCAAACTGATTCCCCAAATAGTTTATCAATACGTTACTTCTTTGTCTGTCGTTTTCAGTTGGAGGAGTTAATGATAAGGGTTGAGACAGACCACAAGAAGGGTCTGGAAAACACAAATCACTGTTGTTTTGCCCCTCTGGCATGTGAGCCATGGTTGTCTGTTTAGAAATTTGAGCAGTGGGTTGTGACAATGCAAGAGTAGATTCATGCAATCTAGAAGAATTTGAAACATCCTTATTATCCAAAAAGGCTTGAGAAATCTCTGTTTTTACTTTACTGTCAGGCTCCTGAGAGAAGTGGGAACCTGAGCCTAGCATCATCTTTCTGGAGTCATCCTCCCTATTAGTCTGACATTCACCACTATTGGGACACAAAATTAGATCGGATCCAGCAAATGGAGGAACACATGGTCCATTCAGATTCTCTTATGTTTGACTAACACGATGTCCAGAATGACAATCATCACTAATGGCAATCTTATTTCTTGTATAAAAAACACATTTATGTCCTGTGAAATATTTGTCTCCACATTTCCAACATTTCCCTTTTTCTTTACTTTCAATATTAGTTGGTTGTTTTCCTTTATTACGCATTGGTGGGGGAATGTATTTACTTGAATTTACCATGGATGTTCTACTTGATTTTCCCTTGGCATAACTAACTGCCTTCTCATTATTACAGCATTTTTCATCTTTTTGTTTCTCATGATTTTCTTCTTTTCCTTTTTCCACATTTTTATGAAATTGTTCATCTTCTCTCTTACGGATTACTGCAGAAATTTTTTTAAAACTGTTTGTGACTTCTGCACATGAATTTGTGACTTTTGCACATGAATTCTCTAATTGCTGAAGCTTTTCTTGAATTTTTCTAATCTGCTCAATTATTTTGGGATCTTCACGTAATGGCACACATTATACGGTAAACAATGTTCCCGAGCTCGTACACTATGTTCGTAGGCTTGTAGAACGATATTATGTGCCATAGCTTCAACTTGTCCTTAATATAGCCTCTGATATGGCTCCGATACCACTGTAACAGCGGAAGTTGTAGATGTGGTTACTGTAGCAGCAAGATCTGTAGATTTGTAGACTTAATAGCAAAAGCAGCTTTAATTATAAAAATACATGAGGTATTTATAATAATAAATATTTATTGATATGATATAAGACAAGATGACTAAATGATTACAATGAGGTCCCGCTTTTATACCTATGCAGGTGACCTTTCATGAACAGACATGTCTTTTTAGACATGCCTTTTCAGTTAACTAATGACTACTTAACATAATCCTGATTGATTAGCTAGTAATTACATTTATTCTATTTTATTCTATTAATGACTATATTTAATACTTAAGTTATGAATTAGGTTCATAACAGCTGACTACCTTGCTCATACTGAGATCATTTTCTCGACAAAAAACTGGACTTAACCTTCACAAAAACATGCTATTGTGCTGCTTGCACTCACCAAAACTGAATACTTACTAGCCTTAACAATAATCAACACATACATACACATACCTGCTTAAGTTTTTACTTATTTATTAAATAGCCTAGATACATTTTAGATGATCAAAAAAATTACATATCAAGGGATTTTATCTCCTTACAGTGCTTGATAGATGTAGGGTTAACATGGATCTATGATAGTTGATATTTTAAACATGGAGAGAAAGAGCAATTAATGTGAGAAATTAAGGGGAAAAATTCACTCAACAAGGATAACATGCTAGACATTTCAGGCTCAACATACAAAACCATTATTTATAAATTGTTTTCCATATCACAAGCCATGTGCACAGATATCAAACATGATTTAACCATGAATACATATGCTAAAATAACCTCTGACCCAAAAAATATGATTACCAGATCTGTCACAAATTATCATATGTAACTCCTAAGCTGTTATTTTAATGGAGTGAGAAAGAGGAGAGTAAAAGAGAGGTATGTTACCGCTGCCACAAACCGATGAGATAATGACTTAGGCTGCAGAGGCCGTGATAGAAGTTGATCTAATTCCTGCAATGAGACAGTAAAATTAATGATTTGATTAAATAGACCTTCGACAAATGATCAAGAATCTTCAAACAATATCCAATCAAATCAAATCCTAAAAATAAGCAAAAGGTCATTGTAAGTAAATTGAGAAATACTTAAAGAATAGATTAAATAACTTTTAGCACACCTTCTGCAAATGCTTTTCCCGAGATAACTGAGCCTTCTTAGATTTGAAGGTCCTCTGGTCTTCCTCATCACTATCATTTTTCTCTAGGTCCATCTCTAGGGCTTCAGCATTACGCACAAACCAGTTTTTTTCTGCTTTGGTCTAGAATACAGTGCAACAAATATTCATTTTAATATCACTCAATTGCTTTGATAATTAAAACATATATACGATAATAAAATTGATACCAAATTGACATAACATTCCAAAAGCAATGTCAGTTGGGTGTAGCTCAAGTGGTTATGAGGAAAAGCCCCATCCAGCTTCAAATCCCACTTTATGACATGTTTGATCTTAGTGAGCCAAATGTTGATGAGCTATATATGATTTATTCATGAGTTGTTGACCTAGCCTTGTGCACTGAAGAGAGAGAAAGAGAGAGAGAGTATATTTATATGTGTGTGGGTGGGTGCATATTATTAATTTAAAAAAAAAATTACAAAAGCAATAATCATCTCCATGAAATTTAGCACCAGGCAAAATTGTATCACCTAGATGACTACTCTTGGCTTGATGACAGTGACTTTCTTGTTTATCATGTAAACATCAACCATGTGGTTAGTTCTGCAACTTCAGTGTTATGAACTCTAGATGATATTCTGTGGGATCTTCAAGACTAAATTACCGTTTTGAAATCAATATTGAAAGGTGTCTTCAACATCATAGTGCAGTGAAATTGTATTTCAATTGTGCATATGATATCATCAATTCTATTTCATGTTATAATGCTATTAGGATCATTCCAATTCTCTTCTGAAAGCAAGACATTAGCGCTGCACACAACTGTAGGTTAAACTTCAGGCACACAAGAAAGACAAAACATAATAAAAACGGTCTCACATAAAACATATTTGTTTATTATAATGAAGTTATTTCATACAATGGGATTAATCCCCTTTAATTTCATTTGCTAGGTAGTTGTACTACCGTACAACCTAACTACTGCATTTTATAATATATAATTATCATTATAATAATCACTTACTTGAACGTGACTTTTGAAATACATTATATATGCTATTATTCAGATGTGAATATTATATCTACAAATTAATTTTCCCAAAGAAAGACTGCACAACTTTCTTATTCACCGAGAACGAGATCTATGTAATAGCTTTAACCCTCTCGGGATCAACTTTAATTCCGCTATTTGCAATGATGTGCCCTAAGAGTGTCCCTTCTAATACACCAAAGAGTCTTTTCTTGGTGTTAAGAGAAATTCCATACTTACGGCACCGCTCAAATATTTGTTTTAGATGACTTACATGATCTGATCTTCTCTTGGAGAACACAGTAACATCAACCAAATAAACAACTACACTCTGACCAATAAGGCCACGGAAAGAAATGTCCATCACTCTTTGAAATGTGGCACCGACATTGATAAGTCTGAATGGCTTCAAAGAAAATGTTCCCCATTTGGTCTTGAAGGTAGTTTTTAATCGATTTGAATCTGCCACTAGCACTTGGTTATAACAAGAGAACCCATCTAGTAGCGAGAATATCTCAGACCCAGATATTGTTTGGAGGATCTGTTCCATGGATGGAACTAGGTAATTATCTTTATCAGATGCCCGGTTGAGATTGGGGAAATCTACACATAACCTTATCTCATCGGGCTTTTTCTGACTGGGACCAAATTTGAAACCTAAGAGGAGTGTCTGACTTTAAAAATGATCTGAGCATCCAACAATTTTCTCAATTCTGTTTGGATTAGGAGTTCTAACGTTGGATAAACTTTCCTTAGTTTCTGTTGGAAAGGTTTTAAACCCCTCTTTTATGGGAATAACATGTTGGATAATACGAGTATCATATGTCTTTAAAGCATCATATGTCCATGCGAACACATCACGGTATTGTTTCAATAAGCGAATAAATGCTTGTCGTTCTTGTGGAGAACATGTACCGAGGTTCACATACTTCAAATCTTCTTGAGTTCCTAGATTGACTTGTTCATATGATAACTTCAAGCTTTGAGTCTTTGTATTGATTTGGTCCTCTAAATCGATTTGGCGGGTCATAGGGATTTGGTTCTCCGGGGTCACCACACCTTTAGGGATAGCGTTGTCTTTCATCACATCAGATGCCTCCTGCAAAGTCTTATTGTGCTCATCCTCTTTTATGGCAACATCTTTGAATACGCTTGCATTAGTCATAAAGTGTAGTATTTGTTGGTCGTCATTGAAAACACGAAGGTTAGTGACATTGTCGGGCACAAATGGTTTATATATAATTTCAATAGTAAAACCATTTCTCAATGGCGACATCCTAGTGGCTACATTTTCTAATGCATCTGCTGCAGGCATTTCTAAGCCTACGTACAAAAATAAAATTAAAAGTTGTAAAATAATTAATTAACCACCATACCTCCTGCTGGTAGTTTTTAAGATTCGGTGAAACACAATGGATAGTATCCCATACCTGACGAGTGACCCTCCGAGTCACCAATTACCTTGAAGATCTCTACCCTCATATCGATGGCTTTCTTTAGCCCAAATACGAGCGCTTCATATTCGGTAGTATTATTGGTACACTCGAACTCCAAACGACATGAAAGGATATGCTTCTTGTTACGTGGGTCTATGAGTACACAACCAGCGCCAAAACCATCTTGTGTCTTTGAAGTTTGAACCATCAAAGTGTGAAGTCCACATATTATTGGCTACCAAGATGCTTCCTATACTATTATTAGTATTACTATGTACATCCATATTACAATATTCATTTTCTCTAGTTGGAGAACAAGGAAGGAACTCCAACTGTGTATCTGGTGGGATTGGTGTTTGTTGTGCTTGTTAACACCCGTGATCGGTATCTAGGAAACAATTTCCAAAGACTAAATGAGCAAAGGCGACAAGCTCATTGTGGCCCTCAAGTGGTGTCACAGTGTGTTTCATTTATGGCTCACTTTCCACTTGAATCTAGTTATTCCTTTTGTATGGAAGCCATAAATGTGACCAGTCAATAGTAAAATACCCTTGTAATTTACTAGACCAATCTCGACTCAAGAGTATGTCATAGGCTTCAGGGATGTCCACAATTACAATATTTATACATTGATGAACTCGTTGATCGGATGATAACCGGATTAGAACATTTTGAGTTTATCAATAGCTTGGACAATGGATCTATCAAGCTAAATAATTTGTGCATCAATTTTGTCCCATTTAGCATTTATTTTCTAGGCAACAGATAACGGCATTCTATTCACAGATGCACCGGAATCAACTAAGCAATTATGGACATTGTAAATGAAAACCTCAAAAGTTAATAAAAATGGATGGCAGAGAGTGTTACCTTCTAATAGTACAACAATAACTATAGATTCAAGGGAACCAGAAGACTTACCACACACCTTATGAGAGGTAGAAGCTTTGGCACCCGACGAAGGTTGTGAAAAGGCTTGGACTAGCAGTTCGCGTTGTTAAGAAATCTTAAGAGCAATGATTAGAGTGATTTCTCTTTACTTGATAGTTTCTTGTGATGTCTTTCTACCTATTAGCTTTATTACTTATTATTATGTTTGTATATCACCACACAACTACCAAAACAAGAAGAACGAGAACATATAATATAGGTTGCAAGCCAAGGCCAAAACCTCTCCACTTGAGAGGAAAACCCGCAAATCCCTTTTCTTCCTTATAGGTTCTTCAATTGACGAATTCCAAGACCTTTAGACTAAGACTTGTTGTCGCACAGAATGTCTAGGCACCGTGACAATTGCTCAAATCGAAGGTTGTCACCCTGAACCCCAATCTCTCTATTTAAGTTGTCTCCTTGCAGACTAAGGGAGGTAGACCCTAATGAAATGAAGAAGGGGAACTGATTGGAAACCAACCATTTCAGGAGACATAGTCAAACAACCAAGTATTTGTTAAGATTTAACGAGATTTTAGATATTCGATTAGATTAAAAGTTTTAAGACCAGTGCCTTGTGGAGTCAAATTATCCCGTTACGAAATTAAGTTCAAGTAGCTAGTAGATAACTGCCACTAAAGAGGACAATTATCCTACTATGAAAATATCAATTCACCACCACACTATTCGATTCTTCAATTAGATGTTCAATTTATCAAACTGGAAGATAAGCCCTTTTCAATAGTGCGATTTAACCTTCGATAAAACACTTTCAATATCATGCATCAACAATGTTCGATCTAGGAAATAAATACATGCAATTTATCATCACTTGAAATAATCTCAAAGTTGACTAAGCAATTAATCACCGATTTCAAGTAATTTAAAACCACAATTAAAGCTCATTAAATGACCATCAATCCCAATGAACGCTAAGTATGAAAATATTTCGAACCAAATGCGAGATTTAAACAATTTAAATTCCGAAAAGATATTATCATGATAGGACCATCGAATTCAAATGCTAAACGTTTCCAACAATTCTGGATTAAAATGATATTCTTGGCAATTCCAATCCAAAAATTTAAATTTAATCTATAGTCAAACTTTAGATAAAAAAATTAAAAGCTCACATTTAACTATGCAATAATTAAATTTTTTCCTTTCTTTTTGACCCAAGGCCACTTCCAAAATAAAAACAAAAAATTTAAACAAAATTTTCCAAATGTTAAAATTGTTTTTTTTTTGGACCCCCTGCTTCCACACAATCCACCCCTCCATAACCCTTGTGAATTACATCTTCAGGCCAAATATCCTCATAATGATAATCCTTGGATTGTAAAGTATCTATAATTGTAGGTATTAGAAATCCTGTAAGAGTAAAAGTACTATCGTGTTTGGGATCACACCCAATCTATAACACCTTTTTTAAGTCCATCGGTCCAAATAGTGGTCAATGTACTGGTGGAAGATTCAACAGCTACTGTTGCGCCCGCTTCCTCGGGTGGCACCCCAGGTTGAGGAGTTACTCGGAACGCTGCCAAAATGTCCATATCTTTGGTCTGATATTCAGGAGTATAATAATTTAATCTGTAATCTTTAACACCAAATTTGAACCCGACACTAGCTTTAGTCTCTGCTTTTGTTCTCCCATATTCCCAGACATGCTCAGCTCCAAATATTATTGTAAACTCAGTCAAGGGGGAATTGATCCCATGACAGATAGAGATCAGGAAATGGAAAACAACTGATATCTTCTCCAATCCTTGTTCGATTGTCAATGTTATACCAAGGGTATCGTTGAAGTCTATAACTGAACCAGTATAGCTAGCTTTCTTCTGACACAGAAATACAATTTTGATGAGTATCGAAAGGAGAATGATTATGTTCCTACCAGCGGCTATTCTATCTCTGTTTTTTTTTTTAAAATCCTTTTTGAGATTTTTTTTTAAAGTTTCATTAAAGTTTTGGGCCTTTTTTAAATTTTTAATTTTCTCAAAAGAAATCGAAAGCTATTGAAAAATAAATCTACAAGCTAAAAATAAATCTAAAATTTAACTATAAAAGAAAAATGAAAAGATTAAAAATTAGGAAAGTTGAATTTGTTTTGATTTTTTTAAAGTTTTTCTTTTTTCCTTTTTTCTTTTTTCTTTTTTTTTTCTTTTTTTTTGATAAATCTAAAGATTAAAAAGAAAAACTAAATAAAATCAAACCTAAAAAATTAAATTAAACGCTAACTAAACTAACCTTAGCAAAGATTAAAAAAAAATCGAAAAAATCTAAAGATTAAAACTAAACTCAAATAAATGAATCAAAATCGAAATTTAAAGAAATTTAAAGAAAATAGATGCGGCTAATGTTTTTGTTTGTGCAGGTCGACAGAGCTGCGTAAGGAAGCCACGGGAGATTTACACAGAGGAGGATGGGAGCCGGACAGGTCAGATGATGGACAGAAAAGAAGAATGAGGGCAGGCAGCGTGGTGAGGACGCAAGGGAAGAGGGTTGTGGGCATGCGGAGAGCAGAGATGCAGGTAATGGCAGCGTTCGATGGAGGCTGCGTGAGTGGAGAGGATGGATCGATGGCAAGGAGGGCGTGAGCAAGGCTTGCGAAGATGGCAGTGATGGAGGCAATTAAGGCAGAGGGTTAACGCAAGAGCTCGAGGTTGCGGACTGGAGTAGACAGCAATGGTAGCATACAGGAAATTTGAGGGAAAACGCAAGCAACAAATGAGGGCAGCCAAGAAAACACACGCAACAAAAATTTTCAAATTTCTCAGCAGTAAAACTTACACAAAAACTCAGATTTAGAATTTGATTTGAATATTTCTGCAAAATCCTGATCTTAAGGCACAATGTTGCCCAGATCTGCAACCAAACTGATCTTGAGACCAGATCTTACCCTCTAGGGCCTAGATCTAGCTTAGATCTAAAAAATATTCTGAAAATCTCCCACTACAACTTGCACCAAACCAAGAACAAAGAAACCAAAAACCCAATATATGCACAAAATAAAAAAATAAAAACCCAAAACCCTGGTGAGTAAAATAAAAATAAGCGGGATTTACAATGCTATTTTACAGAGCAAGGCCCTGATGGGCAAATTTAAATCATTTAGCACCATTAAAAAAAAAAATTAGAGAGAGGCACAAGCCCTAAAAACAACCCTGCAAAAAATTGGAATTTAAGATAAGCCTGGGAAATTAGATCTAGAGGGCTCTTCAAATCCTATTTCCTTGGGAGTCAGCTGGTCTAGCCGAGGACTTCCCCAAACGCCCAATTCTAAATCCGAAAGATTTCTACACAAAAGTTAAATTGTTAAATTTATGGAGAAATAAGATAAAACATAAAATTTTCAAGAGCCAGAGATAACTGCTAACTCGATCCAATTAATATTCTTACCCTAAATCCAGTAACCTAAGCAAGATACCTATGCAATAGATTACTCTACAAGAGTCATTAATCAACAATCCATTGAAATAATCACCAACAAAATATAAAGAACAAGTTTACCATAAAATGTTGAAGAGGAACACCACCATCAAAATAAAACCCCAAAGTCTTTGTTTGTATTATTCCAAAAAATATTACAAAAGAGCTTCAAGAGCAAGTACACGACCCAGAGATCGGACCCTTGAAAGACTGACAAAGACCTCTAATTTATAAGATAAAAATCTCCAACGGCTAGTTCAGTTGATCCATGTCAAACTAATCTCGACCATCAAAAAATATTTAATCATCTTTTAATATCGTCCGTTGAAATTATAAATTTTTGAGGAAATTCGAATTTATCATTTAATTTTCTTTTAATTAACTCAAAAATAATATTTTTGAGTTAATTACCTCAAAAATTTGACTTTGACTTAACCACCAAGGCCCAAGGGTCCAAAACTTCTCGAAATTCTCAATATTCCCTTGGCCTCGGGCCTTTAAAAATTTATTTTTTAGGGACCCATGAATTTTTCCTTTGAAGAATTTTAAATCACCTAAGACTTAAAATTAATTAAATTTTTGGCTTCGGAGTTTTAATTTATTTTGGCCAGAAAATTTAATTAATTGACCAAGGGGATTTAATTATTTTTCCAACCCTCTTTACATAAGATAAATACATTTTGACACATGAAGGGGGAAAACCCATTCGTGATAGACCCTCAAATAGATACCAAATTCTGCGACTTAAAACATAATCTAGTAGACCAAGTAGTTTGTAATAAAATAATCTAGCTAATTAGCTAGGATTATTCCCAAATTACTTTACAAAGACTCAATAAAAAATACTAGGACTCACTTAGTATTTTGACGACAAAATCCACCCTAGCTTTGGGGTGAGGTTGAAGGGAAAAACTCTGCCGATCACTTGTGTCGAAAAACACAAATGAATAAATGAGACAAAAAACCTCCTAGGATAGAAATCGTCACCAAAATACTAGGCTTACCTAGGTTGTTACATATATGATGGTCTTACATAGATCATTTACATCATAAACATGCAGAATGGGTTTACATCGTTTATAAAATTGTCGACTGATGATGAAATCTGAATGGCATGAACCCCTCGAACATGATGAATCCCATTTGCAAAAATGGGGGTGTACTATGGGGTCGTTGACACAAAGTGGTCAACAAGACCAATACCCTCCAAGGCCAAGACCAACCTCTCCAGATGATGCGTTATCCTTGATCCAGTCAAACCCAGTCAAATCTCTTCCAGTAGCACAACTTTGACCCTCTGCTATAGAATTTTGGCCTCCACTGCAGACCTAAAATTTTCAGCCCTCTTGCAGTTGTTGTTGCCACACGTGTGAGGCTCGATTAGCCTTCCGAGGCTTCCTTAGACCTTCGCTTGGCTTTCTTTGGCTTCTAGAGCTTAAGGATGACCTCTAGTGACCTCCGCTTGACCTTCTTGTCTTCCTTTCCCCAAGATCAAACTTGTAGATGAAAACCCTAGATCTGTTGCAGAAACCCTAGTCCTCCTTTGCACGTGTGAGAGAGAGATAGCCCAAACAAAATCTTCTTCGTCCTCTTCATTCTTCCTCCTTCGTTAGAATGAGTAATGGATGAATGTGCTTCAAGGAGGTCGAGTTTCCTCCTTTATATAGGCTCTTCAAGGTGGATGTGGCTCTTCCTTTTAGGTCGACTTGCCAGTTACCAGGCCAACTTGGCCTTGGAGGGTATTTTGACACTTTTTAAGAGAAAAGTAATTTTCTTTACAAATTACAATGTGCCCGATGGGGTCTTCAACTTATGACAATGACTCTTTTGACTTCTTGACCTAGGACAAACCTTAGAAGCACTCAATGGGTGCTTGACCTATAAAATAAAAGACCTTGAGCATGAAACCCATGCTCCAATAACAATAATTTTCTTTCATTTTACAACTTACAAGAATCAAAAGTACATTTCATATTTATGAAAACCAAAGCTAATTACACATTTTACAACACACGTTGGCCTGCTATCTTCGTGAGCTCAAAGAGGAAAATTTTGGCTCGAGCTCTCTTCAAATTTTCAACTATTTTATACTCAATTGTTTCACCTTTAGCAAGCAGTGTTGAAGTGTCTGGAGGAGTGGCTTTGTTTGGCACTTCCGGAGTGATGGATTCGTAATTGTTAAAATTGGAAACTAGGGCCAAATTCCACTTTTGTTTGCTCAGCTGATGAAGATAATAATCCCATTGAATTCCTCTTTTCAAGAGGACCAAAATCGATCTAAAGATCGTCAAATTTGGTCAAGGAAAATATTTGTTTATTCAAAAGGAAATGCTATAAGTTATGATTTTATTTAGGCAGGAAAAATTGAAAATTTGAATTTTGAATTTGCCTCCAAATATCTAGGACAAATCATCATGTCAAATTTTATATAAGGGCATTCCCCCATCCTCATTTCACACATTGATCTCATGTTCCTCTCTCTCTGAAAGGGCCGCAGAAGGAAGGTATTTCCAACGAAGGAAGAAGGGCTTTTTTGGTGTCATGACAAGGCTGGTTGATGAGCCGAGTCCTTTGAGAAGAAGGCCAAGTCTCTTAAGATCAGGTCTGGGCTTATGTGAGGATTGTTTTTGGGCATCTCTCTCTTATTGCAGGTCTGAACTATTCCTAAGGATGACAGCAGAGCTAAAGTGTTTTGGGTTTACTTTCATGGCGTAAAATCTCTCACTTAAATGGGTCGTAGCTCCTAGTAGCCTTTCTCAAGCAGGCCGCAGATCCCTTCTTGAAAATCCATGGACTGAAAGGGATAGTATCTGTTCAGATTTGCCGCAGCCCTGATTTGAAGAAGGCAGGTATTCGTCGAGGCTCTTTTGAGGTTGGATTGATCCCAGATGTGGTGTAACATAATGAAGACAGATCATCCTAGAAGGAGGTCGCAGCTTTAGAAGCCTGTTTTGAATGGTTTGTGAGGACTGCATCTGTCTACCTCATGCCCTCACCTGTAGTTGCATCCAAACAGCAGGAAATTTCCAGCTCCCACAATATTCAGTCGACTAGATTGGACAGATCCTTACAACAGCCCTAGCAAGAACAAGTTTCTTCTATTGTTTGTCACCAGATTTAGAGAGTATATCTTGTCTGCTCCTGAATTGCAACTATATTGGAAGGCAGTGTTAATGGATCTCCAAATTGGCAAGACAATCTCACCCTTTTAATTATTGTACTCTCTCTCTCGCTATGCTGAAGCATTTGATTATAATAATAAGAAGAGTTGATCAAGGGTTTTTCCCATCTTGGGGTTTTTCCCTGGCTTGTGACATATCCTTGTGTTCTCTTGTCTTGGCTTGTCTTCTGATTCGATCCTATATGTTTTTTCTTAAGTTGCTATTGTGATAATGATTCAGTGCTAATGAAAGTGAAATGGAATAACAAATGGGCTCATATGTATTATCGAAGTAATTGACCTAAGCAAAGAACATGTTAACTGAATATTAACATGGTATCTGAGCTAGATTAGGACAGGCCCAAGCAAGAGAAAAGGCCATCATCAACAAGATTTGATTGATCTCCTGAAGATAAGACAACATGAAGTGGACTGTGATTGCAGGTTGTATAATTATCTAACAGCAGAAGGAAGAATGGATTTTTGCACAGAAATTGCTATGTCTTCCAAAACATCTCCTGAAGATTATACTAAGTCTGAAGCTCTATGGCTATATGAAGTCTGAAGCAAATCGCACAACATTCCTGAAGTAGATAAAAGTACATATTTGTGGACAGTATTGTGAGCAGTATTATGGACAGATGGAGGTCTGACTTGGCACATAGGTTACTGTTTTGAGATGGATCAGTGTAAATTTTAGTAGATGTTCTATGCTTGGAGCAACTTTACTTTTCTCACAGCAATCATACAAATAGTTAAGTAAAATGCAGATAGAACATATAAGTGGATCTTATAGAAGACAAATCAGAAACAGGGAAAATGTGGTGGTGCGTTACGGCGGTCAACAGGATGCTTCAACCAGCAAAGTCTCCTTGGTCAGCCAACCCAGAATGTGTCACAACAGTCCTCCAATCAGCAAACGAGTCAACCCAAGTCAACTCCAAAAAAGTCAATGCTGTCCTGAAAAAGTCAACGCAGGGCAGCAAGCTAAAAGTCAACACAGCAGCAGATTGGTCAACCCTTTGACCTCGATTTCTGTGCCAAACAGTACGGCCTTCCAAAATCGAACTTCTCACCAAATTTCAGCCCAATTGGACCATGCGTTGACCAAAGTCAACGCTGGTCAAACCTTCTGCAAAACCCTAGCTGCAGCAACTCGTCCTTCAGCTCAGCCGTACAGATCTGTCCTTCTTCTCCTTCACACGTGTGGGCTGAACTCGTCCTTCAAGGAGCTCGTACTATCTCAGATGAGAGAAGAAGATGTGAGTTGTGTTGTGATGAAATGCTCTCCAACTTTGCCTGTATTTATATCCATCATTGGGGTGTGTGACACATCTGCTGGGGGTGTGAAACCTTAAGGCCGACCTGCACATATAATTTATTATGAATAATAAATTCAAAATAAATGTTCTGCCCATCGGATTAAGACATATTATATATGGATTTTACACCTCTCCGAAAGAGGAATCCAACAAAAATATTAGCCTCTTAATCTGAGCATCATAACATGGAGTTTGGACCTAGTTGTCCAAATTTAACAATCAGAAATCAAGACCTAGTCTCATCAAGGACTTTTTGTTTCGGCTCCTTTACTTGGAATATATATACATATGCGTGGGAAAATTGGAAAGGAATGGAAGGATTGTCGGTTAAAATGTAACAGCCTATGGTTTCTCCAGGTTTGAGAGACAGCTGAAATCAACATGTTGTCATTCTCTGTGATATTTTACCTCTGCACTGTTAGGAGTTAAAAGTCAATAAGATCTGTTAGATTATTTTCTTACATTTTGATGTAGTTATTGGCAAATCTTTTCAGTTTGGAACAAGGATTTGCTAAGGCATCCACCTCGGCCTATTAGACTTTTGCATTGTGAGTTCCCAAGGAAGATTCATCCTTCTAAGAAGACCATCAGATCAGCACTCTTCTCCGAATTTATCTCTGGTATGTACATTATTGATTAGTGAATGGATTGTTCTAAGGATGCAAGGCATTTAAGGATTTTCTATTTGGCCTCCATATCAACCTGAGATGGGAGGAAGATCTTATTCTGTGACCCAAATCCTATGTTACTATTTTATAACCCTTAAAAGTTTGTCCTCAAAAGAATCTTATCCTGTGTAAATATTGAGTCAAATGTTGACTTTGTTGAAAGGATAATTCAAGCATGAACTTGTATATTCCTGAGCAAGAGGTAATCAGAAAAGGAGCAGCCTAACTCTCCAGCTCAGAGCTCGTTTCATCCCATAAGATTTCAACTCAAGCCTCTGTCATAAAGAAAAGAGGAGCCAAGTCTCATAAGGGTTTTTAAGAAAGCTCATCACAGCAGCATAAAAGGGATTAAAATTTAAACCGTCCAGACATATTATAGCATCAAGAGCATGGTTACCTGGGATAAGAGATCCATGATTAATATCAACCCATATATATAGATACTATGTTGCTCAGCCATCAGATGAATTGGATCTGTCAAAAAGGGACTCCAGATACCTCTTGTTGTGAATTCACATTGATTGATGAAAAGTATTGATGATTTGATGGGCATGTTGCGCTTCATGGTACTGTCTCATATTATTCAGATCCATTCGTCTGCAGTCAACAAAACTTAGAAAATTTTGGACTGTGTTCCACCAGGCTTGTAGGCATTGTTCATATGGAAGAAGATGATTCAAGCTTACTTCTGATATAAAATCAAGAAGTTTCTTCTGTTAAAGTTCCAGTTTCAGTCACCATCCATATGTCATCCAATTAAAGTTGCCAAACCTGTCAGACCTCTTGCTCTGATATACTACAGTTTTCAGATTTTATCATTTCAATAAATCAAGACCTTCAGTAGATATACACCAAAGGTAGTATGATTCTTGTTGAGCTCCTATATATGACTCGTCCAAGACTTCAGTAGGACCATGGGCTGATGATGACAGTCATGATTCCTAAATTAGAGATCTTCGTGATTACAACATCATTCATATTAAAGGCCTCTCATATGAGACCTTGATCTTGCTCTCTTGTTATGAATCTTTGAAGTCTGTGTCTCCTCATGACAACAATTCTAGATGGCAGAATTTCTACAGTAATGAATGCCTTCACCTAATGATGAGCCAATATGGCAATCTTTATAATGATTGGCAGACAGTGATTTAGAAGATGAGCATAATATCTCTGAAGGATATAACAAAGTTCTGGTATGTCTATATTCTTATATCTGCTACGACAATGATGTTTCATGTCTAACATGATCTTAAATGTCCATGACATAAATTCTTCAGAGATCCATGAATTGATATCTTTGATTGATGAAGAAGCTACCTATTCAAAGGGAGAGGATAATGATAAGATCCTTGCCTGTATTACTGAATGAATCACCTTTTGAAGCTACCTCTGAATTTTGCAGCAAGAATTCTGATGATCATTTAATGAGTGAATGCATGACTAGCTTACAGTCTATCTCTAAAAGAATGGCATATCTCATCAGCCTAAGAGGGAGTTACTTGTTGAACTCTCCTGGAAATTATAGCAAATAACTTCTCTATCTATCGAAGGGTCCTGTCAAAGTCACGGCATGATTATGGATCCTCTTCAGCATGGAACTTGGACCAAAGGAAGTCTGGTCATATGAAATTTATATTGCAAAACAGGCACTGGGGCACCTTCATGATAAAGACAAGCTTAGGCTTGTGGTCTCCCTGAATAAGAGGGAGTAAGGTTAGTTAAATACTTTCTGCAAACAAGATGCACAGGAAATAATGGATTGACAAGTACTGCTAAGATCACCGTTGCTGGTATGCCTTGTCATAAGAAACTCTTCAGTGAGTTGTGCATCCCCATGTATACATCTATATGTTGATAGGTAGAGCAATAAGGCTCCCTCTGACAATCCAGTCATCAATATTATCTCCAAGAATTAGTCTTGGCCATCACAAAGCAGCTTCGCACTATTCCCTATATGAAGGAATCCTTGGTTAAAGATTGAGCTCTGGGAGCTCCTAGGGGCTTGGGGTACTTATTGAGCTATGAGTGACCATAGGGAGAGTGGTTCACCTTCCCCTGTGGTGGAAGACATGTATGTAGGGTGAGTGGTTCACCTTCCCCTACTACTGATGACATATGCATAGGATGAGTGGTTCACCTTCTCCTATGGCATATGAGCAGGATGAGTGGTTCACCTTCTCCTGCAAGTAACCCAGTGAGAGATGCATATAGGCATGTTGACATGTCGGTGGGACGTGGTTCATCCTTTCCCCATATGTAGGATGCTCTTTCCCTACGATTGATGGTTGACATGTCGGTGGGATGTGGTCCATCCTTTCCCCACGTGTAGGATCCTTCCTACTATTGTTGTTTTGCATGCATGTAGGACGTGGTTCTTCCTTACCCTACTCTCAGTGTTTTGCATGCATGTAGGACGTGGTTTATCCTTTCCCTACGTGTGATTGTGATGTGTGTTTATAGGATGTGGTTTCTCCTTTCCCTACATGTGATTATGAGCAGGATGTGATATATTCTTTCCTTGTTGGTGTTTCTGCATCATCCACCCATGTAGTCTAGGACACATGGGAAGTACCTCTCATCTGGCCAATGAGTTGGGAAAAGTGGTTAGGTACCATAGCACTACTGATGGACGCATCACGTACTATCATACTCCCTATGCTAGGATGCATGGTGTTTATCTACTTGATCTGGGATCAATTGAGGTTCTACCTTCGGACCGACTTTTGTCAATGGAGAGTGGCAAGGTCTTGTGACTCACTCTCGATAAACTCTTCTTTATTATTCACATCAATGTTCAATAGAGCCGAGTAGAGCAGAGTAGACAGAGATGGTTCATGATGGCAGGATGGCATGATGATCTATGGCAACAAATGAAATTCTCCCTAGTTGAGAGGGAGTGTTAAAATTGGCAACTAGGGCCAAATTCCACTTTGGTCTGCTCAGTTGATGGAGATAATAATCCCATTGAATTCCTCTTTCCAAGAGGACCAAAATCGATCTAAAGATCGTCAAATTTGGTCAAGGAAAATATTTGTTTATTCAAAAGGAAATGCTATAAGTCATGATTCTGTTTAGGCGGGAAAATTTGAAAATTTGAATTTTGAATTTGCCTCCAAATATCTAGGACAAATCATCATGTCAAATTGTATATAAGGGCATTCCCCCATCCTCATTTCACACATCGATCTCATGTTCCTCTCTCTCTGAAAGGGCTGCAGAAGGAAGGTATTTCCAGTGAAGGAAAAAGGGCTTGTTTGGTGTCATGACAAGGCTGGTTGATGGGTCGAGTCCCTTGGGAAGAAGGCCAAGTCTCTTAAGATCAGGTTTGGGCTTATGTGAGGATTGTTTTTGGGCATCTCTCTCTTATTGCAGGTCTGAACTATTCCTAAGGATGACCGCAGAGCTAAAGCGTTTTGAGTTTTCTTTCATGGTATAAAATCCCTCACTTAAATGGGTTGTAGCTCCTAGTAGCCTTTCTCAAGCACGTTGCAGATCCCTTCTTGAAAATCCGTGGACTGGAAGGGATAGTATCTGTTTAGATTGGTCGCAGCCTTGATTTGGAGAAGGAAGGTATTCGTGGAGGCTTGTTTGAGGTTAGATTGAGCCTAGATGTGTAACATAATGAAGACAGATCATCTTGGAAGGAGGCCGCAACTTTAGAAGCCTATTTTGAATCGTTTGTGAGGACTGCATTTGTCTACCTCATGCTCTCACCAATAGCTACATCCAAACAACAGTAAATTTCCAGCTCCCACAATATTCAGTTGACTAGATTGGACAAATTCTTACAACAACCCTGGCAAGAACAAGTTTCTTCTATTGTTTGTCACCAGATTTAGAGAGAATATCTTGTCTGCTCCTGAATTGCAACTATATTGGAAGGCAGTGTTAATGGATCTCTAAATTCGCAAGACAATCTCACCCTTTTAATTATTTTACTCTCTCTCTCGCTCTGTTGAAGCATTTGATTATAATAATAAGAAGAATTGATCAAGGGTTTTACCCTTCTTGGGGTTTTTCCCTAGCTTGTGCCATATCCTTGTGTTTTCTTGTCTTGGCTTGTCTTCTGATTCGATCCTATATGTTATTTCTTAAGTTGCTAATGTGATAATGATTTAGCACTAATGAGAGTGAAATACTCTGAAACCGGATTCGTGCCTACCCCCCATCGTGTCCCAAATCGAGTGAATCGAACACAATTCATGGGGATTCGAGTCCATCTGCCCGGATTCGATCGTGTCCGTACAAGACACGATAAGTCCCGATCGTGTCCTGTACGGACACAATCGAATCCCGATTTGTCGGATTCGAACAATGCGAAAAAGCATCTGAGTTGTTTTAAATTCCAATTTTTCTCCTTTGTTTGTCACAATTGTTAGTGTGTGAGTTGAGCAAAGAAAGAAGCAAGGAGCAAAGAATAGCAAGGAGCAAGGGATTGTTTTCAAGGAGATTCAAGCAATCGGTAAGTGCATTGTCTCTCTATTTTTTTGCATATGGTTTGCATGTGCATATGTTTTACAAACTTGGTCATTTTTGTTTATTTTTTACAGCATTCATGGCTCAATCAAGGGCATCAAGGCAGGGGCAAAGATGGGGGAAGAATGTCCCCATTGGAGATGCCCCTCCTGTCCCTATTTCATTAGGGTCTGCAAGTATTCCATCTATTGGAAGTGGGGCTGCAACAACAGCTTCAAATGTTCAGGGAAAACAAACTCAAGACCCCAAATATCCATTGTGGAAATATGTGACAAGAGAGCCAAGGCCAGGCAGCAAGGTGAGGGGAGGAGGCAATGTTGCTTGGAAATGTTGTTTTTGCCACAACCATTTCATGAGCACATATTACCGTGTGAAAGCTCATTTGTTGGCTTTGCCAAGTTGTGGCATTTCAGCTTGTACACAGGTGCCATTAGCAAAGAGGAAGAAAATGGAGAGAGAGGCATTTGTTGGTGCGGCAAATGTGGCATCAAAAACAAAACAAAACAAGAATGATGACCCCCTTCCATTCTTGAGGAAAAGCAGCAACAAGTTTGAGAGTTCTAGTGGGGGACAAAAACAACTCCATCAGGGTATGTGTCTCCTAGGTCAAAGAAACTTAGAACCACATTGTTGATGAAGGCAAAGAAAGAGATGGAAAAAATGCTTGAGCCTATTAAATTAGCATGGCCAACATCCGAGGTTAGAATTGTTTCTGATGGATGGACAGATCCAGCACGGCACCCACTCATCAACTTCATGGTGTCTTCCTTGAATGGTCTAGTTTTCTTAGATATATGGGTGAGTTATGTTGACACCTAATCCTATGGATGGGTGTGCACATGTATTTTTGTATATTATTTATTATTAGGAAATAAGGAAGGCCAAGAGTCATTGGGAGCTGAATCCCAATAGCCTCACCTCCCATCTATATAAGCATGTACATTCTTCAGCTAATAGACAATTCCAGTTTTGAGGAGTTACCTCCTGGTTTGACATGGTATCAGAGCCAGCTCCACATTTGGCATTTCTTCCCCGTGGTGTAACTCCCTACCCTTTGCTCAGTTAATATTTTTAATGTTTTTTGCTGCTCATTAACTGCTAGACTGTTATTCTGCATTTTTTTTTCCCTATTTAGCACTGACATTTGCAGCTCCAGCTCCTGCAGACTGCAGGCTCTGTCAATCTGCAAATTGCAGGCTCTGCCATTCCAGCAGTCCTGCAACTCTGTCTTCTGCAGATTCAAGTTCAAATTTTTTTTATGTAACGCCTCCTCATTCATCCCTACGCTCCATTCACTCACACCTCCCTCTCTGCTCTGCTATCCCCATGCTATACGACCTCACATCCTCCCTTACAGCTACGCCCTCACCCATTACCTTATTTCTCCAGCGCTATTCACTTACAGTTCGCTCCCCCTCCCTGCTCTGCTATCCCCATGCTATACGACCTCACATCCTCCCTTACAGCTACGCCCTCACCCATTACCTTATTTCTCCAGCGCTATTCCATGCGCTACCCTCACGCGTTCAACACTCATCCTCGGCACCCTGCACTCTCATATCCGCCCCTCCCTACAACTCCTGTATACACTCTCAACGCTTCCCACGCAGCTCACAAAGGCGTTCCCACCGCTCTTCCTACCCGCTACGCCCTCGCTCCCCTTACAACAGCCACTACCCAACCATCGAAACTCCCTATCTCCTATACGCCTCCCTCCCATACGCTCGATCCCTGCTACCGACCCTCCTTCCCTTTGCCACGGCACTCCCTGCGCTCCAAACATCCGCCCTCCCTGCTCGCATTCGGTCTCTCCCTCCTTACATCTGCGCCAACGCTTTCTCTTCCCGCCCCCTGGCTGCACTCTCCCCTCCGTCCTACAATTCGACTTTGTTTAAATTTTTATCACTATTATATCCCCTCTCCCCGCCTTTTAATAATCTCCTTTTTTATTAATAGTCCCATCCTTTCAGTCATATAATTCCCTCCCTTTCATAATCACCCATTACCTTATTTCTCCAGCGCTAGTCCATGCGCTACCCTCACGCGTTCAACACTCATCCTCGGCACCCTGCGCTCTTCTCACGTTCCAAACGCTGCCTCTCATATTACATTACGCCCTGTATATATTACTACAGCAGTTCACTGATATTTAATAAGCTGTTCGTTGTATATATTACGCATTCCATTTTATAATACACGCCCCTTTTATAACGCTGGGCTTTATTCCATATATAAACGTTGTATCCAACGCATTCCATATACACAGTCCATTACACAATATACGCTGTCTATATTCATGTTTCATATACACAGTCCATTACACAATAAAACGCTGTCTATTATTTCTGCCCCTTCACGTTTATAATACCGCCCTTTCAATTTGTTAAATACCGCTCCACGATTTTGTCCATTGCATATAGCAGTCCATTGATATATGTAAACGTTGTCCATTATATTTAACCATTACAGTTTTCCATTACAGTTTGTTATTACAATCCAATTGCGTTGGTAATGCCATATATTTGCTTATATTATATGTGGTATGCGCCCTCCAGTATTATATGAAAGCATATGACATAGCATTGTGGTATCACTTTTATATACAACACCCTCTATTACATCGACCTCCCACCACATGATATACTGCCCATGCATTGTAATACACCGCCCATTCTTTAATATCACTCCGCCATTTCAAATTCCATTCCGCCCCCTTCCCATTCATAATTCCACCCTTTCCCATTCATAATTCCATATACATTTTTTCCCCAAACAAAAAAAAATACATTTTTTTTATGCAGAATCAGTCTATAGCATAGAGTGTTTTTTAAAAATTCAGTCTTCAGCAAAAGTTTTCTGAGCAGATTTAGTTTCCAGAAAGAGTTTTTAAACTCAGAAAATTGTTCCAGTAAGAGTTTTTGCCCCTTTATTTGAAATATTTCAAGAGTTCGAAGTTTTTATAACAGAATTTGTTTCCTCTTCAGAAGATTTTTTCCAGCAGTCTAATGCATTCTCTCATCTCCATTGTTGGGATAGTTCTCTCTGGCAAAGAGAACTATCTTGAATGGTCGCGGAAGATTAAACACACACTCATTTTTAATGAGCTGTGGAGAGGAATCTGTGAAGGACAAGCAGAAAATCCACCAGAGAAGCCCACTTCAGACAAAGAGCTTGCCATCTGGGAAAACAAGAACTGCAAGGCTTATGCCTTGATTGCAGCCTCAGTAAGTGAAGAGGTGAGTCGCCATATCTCATCATTCTCAAATGCCTATGAAGCCTTGAAGAAACTAAAAGAACTCTATGACTCACATTCAGAATTAGAAAATGTTCAATTGATGGTTAAGTTGTTCAGTCTTGAAATGAAGAATGATGATCCCCTTGCTTTAGCTTCAGAAGTAAGATCTATAATGCATGACATTCAAAACACTGGTGTAAAAATGGACATACCTCTCATAGCATATGTTAAGGCATTATATCCGACTTACTCACATTATCTTGAGTCTTTGCAAGCAAGTGGAAACCTTGAGCATATCACCTTTGATAAACTTGAGAAAAAGTTTGCAGAAAGAGAGAAAGCTTTTGGGAAGATGACAGTCCCTTCATCTTCCGAAGAAGCTGCATACTTGGCACACAGAGAAAAGAGTCATACCCCAGATTCATCCAGAGGAAGAGGTGGCAGAAGAGGAAGAGGAAGAAGGAACTTCACAGAAAGGGGGGGCAGACAAGCTGACAAATCCAATCTTCATTGCACACGGTGCAATAGATATGGACATGATGCATCCAAATGCAGAACACCATGGAACAAAATTGAGCAGCACAGAAATCAAGACAAAGGTAAAACCAATGACAAAGACAAAGGTAAAACCAATGACAAAGACAAAGGTAAAGCACCTGAATCCGCTCACTATGTTCTAGCACATTGTAACAATGGAGTAACTGAAAACCTCTTTGATGTTTCATTTACTTCATGGAGAGATGATTGGTTGCTAGATTCATGAGCAACATGTCACATGACATTTAGAAAAGATTTTTTTGAAGATTTCACTGACAAAGTTGATGGAGCAGTATATTTCGCAGATAAATCCAAACTCAAGCCATCAGGGCTTGGCATAGTCAGGCTTAAACTGCCTGGTCTTCCTGATCATATCCTACATGAGGTTCTATACCTCCTGGAGTTGAAGAGAAACTTGCTGTCCCTGATCGAAATCCGGCAGCAAGGACACTCAGTTCACTTGTTTGATGGCAAGGCAGAGGTCAGATCAGCATCAGATCACTCACTTGTCATGGAGGGAATAGAAGAAGGGAGACTCTTGAAGCCGAAAGGTTCATCTGCTCATGCTCAAAACTTTGCTTTCAGTTCATATCATGATGAAGGTACATTTCCATCAAGTCTTTTATGGCATGCTAGATTTGGACACTTAAATTATGACAGCCTTCGCTTGTTGAAGAAAAATGGTGTTGATGGACTGCCTACAATTCCTAGAAAACCTAAGGAATGTGATGCATGTATTCTAGGAAAGCATAGCAAACAGCCATTCCATGATTCACACTCAAGAGCACATAGGAAACTTGAACTTGTTCATTCAGATTTATGTGGCCCTATGCCTATTGCTTCTGCAAATGGAAACAAATACATGATGACACTTATTGATGACTACACCAGAATGTGTTGGATTTACTTACTGAAGAATAATTCTGATGCTTTTCAAAATTTCAAGAATTTTCATGCATGGATTGAAAATGATGCACAAACACATATTGGCTCTCTACGTACTGATAATGGAAAAGAATACACTTCAAAATAATTTGAAAATTATCTTCGTCAACATGGAATCAAACATCAAACAACTGTGCCATATAATCCACAACAGAACGGTGTAGCTAAAAGAATGAACAGAACTATTTTAAATATGGTCCGCTCCATGTTATTTTTCAAGAATGTAAAATTGATGTTTTGGGCTGATGCAGTTCTATGTGCTGCTTACATAAAGAATAGGTGTCCTTCAAGTTCAATTAGAAACAAAACTCCTTTTGAAATGTGGCATGGCCACATTCCTTCGGTAAAGCATTTCAGGGTCTTTGGGTCCACCTGTTATGCCTTAATACCCAAGGGTCAAAGGAACAAAATTGGTGCTAGAAGCAGAAAATGTATCTTCTTGGGGTACTCCAATACCTCCAAAGGATATCGTCTCTATGATGAAACAAATAAGAAGTTTGTGATAGCAAGAGATGTCATATTTCTTGAATCCTCCAAGAGTGACAAGGTTGTTGAGCGACAGCTTGATCGCCTGGACAGATTCACACATGCAAAGTCTTTCCAAGAATTTGATAATGTGATTCCACACCTTGAAGGGGGGATTCCGATATTGAATCAAACTGTGGAATCATTTCCTGAACCACACTCTCCCCCACATGAAGAAACAACCACGGATGACACATTGGATGATGTGACTGACAGAATTGGGAGATTGAATCTTGAATCAATCCCAACTCAGTCAAGTGACCAGCCAGGGCCATCTCAGAAAGGTCCCCCCAAATGGCTGACAAAGACACCGGAGGATGTTCATCCTGATGAGGTTGGAAAAACAGGAACAAGAAGTTCCACTCAAGAAATCGAAGGTGATGTAGATAATTCTGATTCCCCTGTTGATATGGATATTGCTTATAACCGTGAATTGAGTTTGTCTACATATCATGAACCAACTTCCTTCAAAGAATCCGCTTCTCATGATGAATGGAAAGAAGCGATGCAGAAGGAGTATGATGCCTTGATAAAGAATGGCACTTGGAAGCTGGTTGATCCGCCTTTGGGAAAAAAACCAATTGGCTGTAAGTGGGTCTACAAGAACAAGTACAAAGCAGATGGCTCACTTGACAAGCACAAGGCCAGGCTTGTGGCAAAAGGATTCACACAGAAAGAAGGAGTTGATTATGAAGAAACTTTTGCTCCCACAGCAAAATGGACCACCATCCGGACTCTCTTTGCCTTAGCAGCTCAGAGTGGATGGAAAGTCCATCAGATGGATGTAAAAACAGCGTTCTTGAATGGAGATCTGAAGGAGAAAGTTTATATGTCCCAGCCAGAAGGATTTGTGATAAAGGGTCAAGAAAACAAAGTTTGCAAACTTGTGAAATCCTTGTATGGCCTCAAGCAAGCACCACGAGCCTGGTATGAGAAGTTGACCGAGCATCTTCTGAAACTTGATTTCAAACACTTTGATCTTGATGATGCAACTTTGTTTGTTAAGAAAGTTGGAAAAACAATTGTATATCTTGTGGTATATGTAGATGATCTTTTGATAACAGGAAACAATGAGAGCTATATTGCATCCATGAAGAAAGAGTTGAAGAAAGGTTTTGAAATGACCGATTTGGGTCATGTTCATTACTATTTGGGTATTGAAGTAATTCAACATCCTAAATTCATATTTCTTTCTCAGAAGAAGTACATTGGAGATCTCTTGAACAAATTTGGCATGGATGACTGTAAACCCTTCAGCACTCCAATGGAACAAAACTTGAAGCTCACATCTATTGAAGGGAAGGAATTTGAGGATGCAACTAAGTATAGACAGCTTGTAGGAAGTCTTATCTATCCGACCACCACCAGACCTGACATTTCATTTGCTGTTGGAATCCTCTCAAGGTTCATGCAAAAACCTTGTGAAGGACATTGGTCTGCTGCAAAAAGAGTACTAAGGTACTTGAAGGGGACTCAAGACTTTGGACTCAAATATACACAGGTAGGCGACTTCATCTTGACCGGATACTCTGATTCAGACTTTGATGGCGACAAAGAAACAGGGGTGTCTACTACAGGTTACACCATGAGTCTTGGATCAGGAGCCGTCTCATGGAGATCACGCAAACAGTCAGTTCCAGCAGATTCCACGACCGAGGCAGAATATGTGGCAGCAGCTGAAGCAACAAAGGAAATTGTGTGGCTCCGGAAAATCCTGGAAGATTTGCAAATGAAACAGATGTATTCCACTCCACTCATGATCGACAACACTTCTGCAATAAAGTTGGCCAAGAACCCAAAGTTCCATGATCGAACAAAGCACATCAATACAAAGTACCATCTCATTCAACATCATGTTCAGGCCAAAACCATCCATCTACATCATTGTTCCACAAATGAGCAAATTGCTGACATCTTCAC
>CM076570.1:1631554984-1631706767 GCA_034641835.2 Pinus albicaulis
AGATAGTGAATAAATTTTTGGAAGGATATCTTCGTTGTTTTGTATCTGATAAACAAACGCAATGGGTCAAGTGGTTACCTCTCGATTAATAGTGGTATAACACTTCCTTCCATACTACATCAAAAATGACCCCATTTATGGCACTTTATGGATATCATCCACTGTCCATCACATCATATTTATGAGAAAATTATAAGTTTCAAGCAATGGAAGATCACATCAAGCATCAACAAGAAGTTCTCCAAATCTTAAAGGATAACCTAAATTTGGCATAAAATCGAATGAAACAACACGCAAATAAGCATCGCAGCGAGAGAATTTTTGATGTAGGAGACTGGGTATTTTTACGGCTACAACCATACAAAAAAATGTCCCTCAAGCAAGCTAATAAGGATAATAAATTATCGCCAAACTAATATGGTCCTTACAAGGTGTTGCAAAATATTGGTACTATGGCATACAAATTGGAGCTTCTTGTTTCTTCGCGAGTGCATCCAGTTTTCCATGTTTCATGCTTAAAGAAAGTTATAACTGAAAAACTTCCAGTTCAAAAAATATTGCCAGAACTTGATGAGGAAGGAAAAATCATATTGGAACTTGAAGGAGTCACGGAAACAAGAACTCGATAGCTATGAAATCAATCAATTCCATAGTATCCTATCAAGTGGAAGAACTTACCCATTGAAGATTCTACATGGGAGGATGAGAATTTTATACAGAAGCATCCAGAGCTACTCAAGCGTTGAGGACAACACTTTTTTGAAGGAGAGGGGCATGTTAGGTCCCTATATTACTAGTGTAGTCCTTTATTTTTGTTAGTGTAGCCCCCTTATTGTTATTGTTGTACCCTTGTAACCCCAATATTGTTATTATTGTGCCTTTACATTATTATTGTTAGGTCGGCTAGGATTATATTGTGACCCCATGGAGTCCTATATATAGAAGGATTTTTTTTCATTTTTATCATCCAAGAATTTTTCATTTATGTAATGTAAAGGATTTTTCCCCCTTGAAGTGGCTTATTTCTAAGGCGTTGATCTATATTTTATTCTATTTTTGGAGATATTTTCATAACACTTTGACCCTCAACTTGAATTTCCTAATCTAACTCAGTCTTTCTAGATTAGTTAACTAATGCAATTTTCCATGAGATGAAATTACAAATTATCTTCCAATTTAATTAAGGGAAAATTAAACTAGAAGCCCCCTTGGGGTGCCATTTCAACACACCCTCTCAACAAGAAATGGATTATCTGCTACCTAGATCCTATCTCTGTGGAATTCAAATTTTGTTCTTGTAAGTGCCTTCGTCAAGATGTCTTCATCCTTCTCCTCTGCGGGAATGTACTCTAATGACATAATACTCCTCTAAACACAATCTCTAAGATGGTGATATCAGATATCAATATGCTTGGACCTGTCGTGGAATACTAGATTAACCGAGAGTTTGATGCAACTTTGTTTATCACAATGTATTACTATCAGATCCATCTGTTGACCGAACAAACCAACAAGTATCTTCCTCATCCATATGGCCTCGCATGTTGCTTGACTGGCCACCATGTAATCTGCCTCTGCTGAAAGGAGTGTAATTGATCTATGTTTCTTGTTATACCAAGAAACTATTGTTGGTCCTATGTTGAAGATTCCCCCCGATGTGCTCTTCCTTTCAGATGGACCCCTGCCCAATCTGCATAAATGAAGCCTTGAAGCTTCTCTCCCTCTATTCATCTGTACCATAATCCATACTTTGTAGTTCCCTTGAGGTATCTCAAGACATGATTCCCTACCTTCCAAAAGAGCTTGGTCGACTTAATCATAGCTTTGCTCAGTTGGTTAAGTGTGTAGCATATGTCTAGTCATATGTTCACCAAATACATGAGTGAACCCACAAGTTGCCTATAAACAGTAGCATCCATACTTCACCCGAAGTGGCATCCTCCTTCCTCTAGTTTCCTGTAAGAGAAGTCTCCATGGGTTTGTTGCCTTCCATGTGAAACTTCCTCAAAATCTCCTTGGCATACTTACCTTGAGATACAAATATCTCCCCATATCTTTTCCATATTTCCAATCCAAGGAAATAGTGCAAGAGCCCCATGTCCTTCATCTCAAATTCTCTTTAAAGATCCTCTTTGCAAGAATTTATGAGCTTCTCATCACTTGTCAATATTATATCATCGACATGAAGTACAATAATAAAAATCTTACAATCAACCACAATATAATATACTTTGCATCTACTTCACTCTTAGTGAAGCTCAACCCTGTGAAATAGTTGTCAATCCTGGTGTTCCAAGCACGAGGTGCATGCTTCAACCCGTACAATGCTCTCTTGAGTCCGCACACATGTGACTCCCTGTATAAGGTCTCAAAACCTTCTGGTTACTCAATGCTCACCTCTTCTTCAATAACTCCATTTATAAAGGTTGTCTTTACATCCATATGATGTATCTGCCATCCCAGGAGAGTGCAAGCATGGATCTAATCGATGATTACCTTGCGACTGGTGCAAAAATATCATCATAGTCAATACCTTCCACCTGAGAGAACCCTCTTGCCACAAATTTGGGCTTGTGCTTCTCCACACTCTCATCATTTTCCTCCTTCACCTTGTAGACCCACCTGGATCCTACAATTGACTTCCCCACTGGTCTTGGGACAACTTCCCATGCTCTGTTTCTAATTATGGAGGCATAATACTCAAACATGGCATCAACCCACACTGGATGTTGCACTACTTCCTCAAAAGAGGATGGTTCTATATCAATACCTTCATTCATAAGACCCATGTATCCATTGTACTGCTTTGGGGATCATCTTTGTCTACGTTGTGATGTGGGTTCTCTCACATTCTCTCTCACATCTAACATCAATTTGTTAGCCTCTCTGGTGCGCTTCCTTCTATCTCTGGTATATGGATCTGCATAAGTGGTTTCTACCACCCCCTAATCCTCTACTTGTGGCTTATCCACATCCTAAGGTTCATCCTTTGGAGCTAAGAGCTCCCCAATTTCATGCAACTCAAGCTCCCTCTCAAGGGACAATCATATGGCTTTCTCTTCATCGAATTTCACATCTCTTCTGACCATTGTCATCTTGTGTGCTGGAAAATACACCCGATAGTTGTGGGGTGTATCAATGTACCCCACAAATATCCTCAACTTTGATGTTGGTTTTAGCTTCTTCCTGGCATCTTTTGTCACATGGAAATAAATAGATGAACCAAAAATTTTAAAATATAACACATCCGCTCTCTTACCTGAAAAATCCTCCTCTAGTGTACTCATGACAAGTATTCGATGAGGACTACGGTTCTGCAAAAATACTCCTGTATTGCATGCTTTTTCCCACATATGCAATGTTAGGCCTTGATCATGAAACATATCTCATGGTGCTCCCACAATAGTTATGTTATTTCTTTTTTCAACCACATTCTTATGTGGGTTATGAGGTGCAATCAATTATCTTCGAATGCCTTCTGAGGCACAAAAGTTCTTGAATTTGATAAAGATATATTCTCCACCATTGTCACTCCTTAGAGCCTTCACCTTCATCCCTGTATCTTTCTTGACAAGGGACTTGAACTCAGTGGGATGGGTTCTTGGAATTCCTTAGTGTTTCAGATCTAACATTTCTCTCTTTTAGTGGTGTAGAAAAGCAAACATGGAACTCAATGGGAGTTCATAAAGCAAAATGGAAAATGGTGACCAAGAGAAGATCTGGAGTGATCTAATGCAATGAAGGTGACTAATGAATGGGGGAAACCCTCATATTTATAACAAAATATTAGGGTTATCTAGAACTCGGTGCATGAATAAAATATTATTAATCGAATTCTAGAAGCACCCTTTAGGAATATTTTATTATATATGTTGGAGGGAAAAGGATTCTTGACTTGGGTCAATTCCTTTATTTGTGAATAATAAATAAATAAATGATTTATTTATCATTTTAGGGGAATGATGGAAATATAATTAAATAAATAATGGTTTATTTAATTATTTATGGATGATTTAGTCAAATTTAACTAAGAATATTATTTAAATAATGATTTAAATAACTTATTCTTGGGAAATAATTAAACAAACAAAGGGTTTATTTAATTAATTTCCTTGTTTTGGGTTAAATGTGACCGGGAAGTATGAATGAATAGATTATTTTAGGTGGTGAAAGCAATTTTACTTAGGGTAAAATTGGTCTTACATGGTGTACTTGGGTTCATCTAATGATAAAAGGTTAGATGACCAAAAAATGGTGTAACACCACCACTCATATTTGCTTATCATGAAAGGTTTCCTTTGTATACTTCTCCATAGTACACCCTTTGAATGTGTCTCTCTGCACAAGTGCACCCTTTGGAAGTCTTGTAGAAATATGCTACATGATCCTCAAAGCACTATGGTGTAGATGGCCCAACCTCTTGTGCCATAACTCACCGATGTCTCGGCTCACCACCTTCTCTGCTTTAGTTCTCAATGTTGTGTAGTCATCTACATCAAGTTTGTAGAGGTTCTTCACTCGAACCCCAAAAAATTTCAACTATCTTGTGGCTTTGTGACGAAAGAACGCCTTTCCTTCACTGAAAATCACATCATAGCCATGATCCTCCAACATAGAAACATAAACCAAAGTCTTCTTTAAACTAGGTAAATGCATGACATATTTTAGTATGAGGGGTTTACCTGACTCTCTTTGAAAGATAGCTATACCAATATCGTTAGCGCTATACCTCTCGTCATCACCCATCTCGATATGCATATGGAGATTCTTCTCCTCCAAGCTACTGAAGAATTCTTTGTTGTCGGTTATGTGGAATGATGCTCCATTATCCAAGTACCACATAAAACCCATCACCAATGACACCATGCATGGTGAATTCCAACTCGGGCTGTGAAGACAAAGCCTCACCTTCTGCTCCTCTTGAGGCCTTCTTATTGTTCTTCTTTTGTGGTATAGTTTCCATGATCATGACAATTGAAACATTTCATCTTTGACAACTATCGTTTCTTGCATGCCTTGTCGGTCTCAGATTTGGAATGGGATGCCTTCCCTTTTCCTTTCTTCTCCTTGCCAACCACGGTATGGTTCTCCTCATCATTAGTCTTCAAAGAGGATCCATCTCTGGTGCTACACTGAAACTCTTCTTGTACCAAGTCAAACCACAGTCGCTCCCACTTTGGTAGTTGATCCCTCCCATTCATAGAGTCCTGATAGCTATGTCAGCTCTTGGGAAGGCCTAAAAGTGCTAGGCTCACCAAATCATCATCAGAAATAGTAATCCAAACACTTCCAAGCTCATATCGACATTGAAGTACTTCTGGATCGTGTCACCTTTCTCCATTTTAATCTTTTTGAGCTTGTCTTTCAGCGCCAACTTCTAATGGTCGATGCTACTTTGAAATAGATATTTCAAGGCCTTCCACATCGCATATGGATTAACCTTCCCATGGAGACTCGAGAAAATATGATCTTGAACTTCTTCTAACAAGATCCTTTTTTCCTTTGCCACATTCTTCTTCCATGCATCAAGTTGTTGAGCATTTGTCGCAGCGTGTTGGGGAATATTTGTGTCAATGAATTCCTTCAGTTTGTTGTCCTCCAACACTTCCTCCATCTTATCCTTCCATCTTATGTGATTTTAATTTCCCTCAATTTCATATTCAAGTCTCAAGCCATTGAAATACATCTTGATCTATTGTTGGTCCTGAAGAATGAATCTGCAAATTTGAATACATATTCAACACAAACTCAATTTATTCTCTTCTATTTTGATTACTAGCACTGTGGTACGATGTGTAATTATACCATTGGGATTCAATATGATCTTATGATGTACTAAAAATATATATTGAATACTTCTACCAATTTGTCGAAACAAAACATGTTCGCACAATCACATATAAGCAAGAGAAAGAAGTAAATCAATCACACAACACAAGATGTATCTAAGGAAATCACACTACCTAAAACCCCGTTGTCTGTGTTGGAATCATGATTGCCTTTAGACCAAAACCAGTGGGAGTTATTCTCCGCTACAATCACCAGAGTTAGGATCCACAAGAGGTGGTTAGTCCATGTCGCGAAACACACAGGGAGCGTTGAACTCAATGTCCAACAATCTCCCCCCCAACACGAGCTGGGTGAGTTTCGAACTCGAGACCTATCGCTCTGATACCACTTGTTGGAATCACGATTGTTGTTAGACTAAAACCCGTAGGCGTTAGTCTCTGCTACAATCGCCAGAGTAAGGATCCACGAGAGGCGGTTAATCCATGTCGCGAAACACATGGGGAGCGTTGAACTCAATGTCCAACAGTCTGTACATTGTATAAATTCAAGGATCATGAAACAATACAATGCTTTCTGCCTCAAGAGAAACTCTTGCACTCTGCCAACTATCTCACGCTGATCTAGGAAAAATATGACAAATACTTAGCCAATTCTTAGCCTCTTCTCAGCTTTCCTTTCTCACGCATCCCATGAGACATTTTCACCCTATTAAATAGGAAAATCCCTTGGATTTATTGCACAATTATTCCTAGGCCTCCATGTGACTCTATAATTGAACTGTACAATTTTCTAATTATACAGCTAATAGTTATCATCCCTTTAACATTAATCTCAAATGGGTCTTCCTTATAACTGACATGCAACAACTATTTATAATCAATATCAGTTAACTAATTGATCACTCATTATGAATTAAATAATATTTAAGTCACTGGACCTATCTTTAGCTCATCACTCATTTAGAACTAGTTTAACTAATTTTAAGTCAATTAATTGAGTTAACTAATTACAACTCATACATAACTGTAACGCGACCCCCTTAAATCATGGGATCAACTCTAAATGCCTCCTCTTTGACCCTCATTTCGAATTTCCTAAGCTAACTCAGTCTTTCAAACTTAGTTAACTAATACAAGTTGTCATGAGATTAAATTACAATTTCTCTTCCAATTTAATTAAGGGAAAAATAAAAGCATAATCCTCCTTGGGGAGCCATTTCTTGTTTCCATTTCAACACAGATGGATGTCAAGACGAAATTCTTGAATGGTGAACTAGAGGATGATATGTACATTAAATAACCAGAAGGATTTGTGGCACACAAAATAGAGACCCATGTGTGCAGGTTGAAGAGAACTTTGTATGGGCTCAATTAGTCTCCCAGGGTGTGGTATGAGTGCATCAACAGATACTTGTCGGGCATGGACTTTGTGAAGAGTGAGGCAGATGTGAACCTCTACTACTTTATGGTTGGGGGAGATGTTCTCATTCGCGTCCTATATGTGGATTAATTTTCCTTGATAGGTTCAATAGGGCTCATTGAGGAGTGAAATAGGGATCTTTCAGCTGATTTCAAGATGAAGGACTTAGGGCTTTTGTCCTTTTTTATTAACATGGAGGTATGATAAATAGATGGCAATATCTTTGTCAAGGAAAATAATGTATCGAGATCCTAAGGATATTCAGGATGGAGGATCATAGATACATGTCTACTCCCATGATCACTAATTAAAGGAAGATAGATCCATCCAGGGAGAAGGATGTGGACCCCACCTTGTATAGGTAGTTGATAGGTTCTCTCATGTATCTGATTAGAACCAGGGTAGACATATCCTATGTACTAAAATCTCTTATTTAGTTCATGATGGAGCCGAAGCAAGTGCATTGGACGACACCAAAACATGTGTTGAGATATTTGTGTGGCACAATCAAGTATGGGATAAGGTATGCTCGAGGTGTTGGTGTCTGGTTGGTTGGATATATTAATGCAAACTAGGTAATTAACACAATGGATCAGAAAATCACTTATGTTGCTTCAAGATGGTATTAATAGTTGTTTCTTGGTACAATAGGAAACAAAAGTCCATGGCACTGAGTTTTTCAAAGGGAGAGTACAAAATTGTGAGCATGGCTACATGTGAGGCTAAGCTACTAGTAGCCTTGTTTGGTCAGAGGACGGAGATGACAGTGATACACTGCGACCATTAAATTTGCATCAGGTTGTCATAAAATCCAGTGTTTAACAACAAGTCCAAGAATATAGACGTCAAATACCATTTCATCAAGGATTGTTTCCAGTGCAAGATTATATAGCTATAGTATATACCTATAGATGAGCATGTAGCATATATACTAATGAAGGCTTTGGGGAAGGAGAGATTCATCTTTTTTAGAGAGAAGTTGGGAGTTATGAAAAACACCTTTATCGCTAAGATAGAATGTTATGTAGGTCGGATAGGTGTTCTAGTTTCAGATTGTGTCTTTGAGGATAGAGAACAAATTTTCTCCAATATCCAGAAAAGGTTTCGCAAAAAAAGGCCTTGATTGGAATTAATTAAGCAACTAATTAATTTACCTACATCTAATGTAGGGAAATATCTTAATTAATCAATATTAATTGGGGTAAATTGAATTTCCTCAGATACTTCTCAAAAATTCAATATAAGAGATTAATATGATCTTAGTCATCGATTGAGATTAGATAATGGTCGTTGATTCATCAACAAGAGATTATAAGAGGAAATAAAAGGGAATTTAGAGAAAACATTGAGAAACATATTTCCAGTGATAGGAAGGGCACAGAGGCAACACAGGGGTACCAACAACAAGGGTTTTAGAAGGCAGAATTGAGGGGATATTTCTAGAGATATTCTTCACCAAATGCCAACATTATGAGAGAAGAGAATACAGGCCTAATTATTCTGCAGTAAAGTCGCATTAGCCAGTGTGCATAGCTAGGAAAAAATCGATTTCCTAGTTACTAGAGGTGTGATTCTCAGTAGAGTTGCAAGTGGAGGAAGACGTTGCAGGATTATCCAGAGGTTGTGCGAATTCCAAGAGGGTCATATGCATTTCCATAATAACCCATGCGAGTTGCAGGAAGGAGATCATGTAGAAATTAGTATACACTAAGCATTCATACATCCATATTCCCCTGATCTCACAATATTTAACTTCTTGCAAAATATAGAATCATTCCACTATTAATCTTTTGCGGAAAATTAATTCAAAACACATGTGAAGCATAAATAAAAACAGTCGCACATAACGCAGTTGTTTAATGTGAAAACCTGAAGCTGTAAACCCCAACTATCATATATTATGTATCATGGAGATCATGTAACAATCTCATACAAAGCTTAGTACATCAATCTCTCAGTACAATCAATCGTCACACACTAACATAGAAGAAATCTGCAAATCCATGCATCGATCTCTGCCCTCCTGCTAGCCTACCTCCACTGCGCAATCCCTGCTGAATAATAGCTCTAAATTAATTCGAATTACCCTTGCCTTGATTGAGAAATCCTCATTGGAAACTCCAATGTGTGTGTGGTGCAATCAATGCATCACTATAGTCACAACAGATAATCCATCTTTCCCTTTCACCTATCTCTCCATTGGGTCTCCAATGGAACTGAAATGCATTGTAGTTAACTATTGTATTGTTCAATTGATTAATGAGTTATTATTTGTGAATTAATTAACTAATTAATTCACTCCACTCTCACTAGTGTATCATTCAGTTAGACTAGATACAACTAGCTCAACTGAGTCTAATTGAGTTAAACTAAATACAACTCCATGAACTACTCTTCCAACTCTGTCATAACTTTGCCACTTCAGTTCTAATTGAGTCCTCCATGCATGAACCACTAGTAAACCCTAGGAATTGTGTAATTCCTTCAACCCACTAATTTTCCAAATCTTTTCACTAAAATTAAGTGCTCCAAGAGAATAAGTTGATGTTTATTGTCAAATTATTATTAAGAGCTAATAATAATTGACACTTCTATTTTTAGATCGATGATCTATAAATAGACTTCACCCAATATTATCAAAATAGAATTGCATATATTTTTCCAACTTGATCAACCATCCACAAATAGCATCCTGCAACTTCTGAAATATGATCACCATGTCTAAAAATAGACATATTCTAAAAATAGACTTGCACCAAAAATAGCTTGCAAGCCCACTTAGTGAAGGCGACTCTTTTCACTAAGATCATCATCTTGTTGAATCTCAACGCTCCCTCTCAAAAAAATAGGGATTATTCTTCACCCCGATCCTGCCTCTATGGTATTCGAATTTTCTCCTAGTGAGTGCCTTCGTCAGAATATTTGCATCCTGATCCTCCGTAGGAATGTACTGAAGCAACATGATCTTCTGCTACACACAATCTCTGATATGATGATACAGGATATCAATATGTTTAGATATATCATGAAACACAGGATTAACCGAGAGTTTAATGCAACTCTGATTATCACAATGTATCACTGTAGGATCTAAATGTGAATCTAACAAACCAAATAGGATCTTCCTCATCCAGATAGCCTCACATGCAGCTTGACTTGCTGCCATGTATTTTTGTTCCGCTGAACTAAGTGCCACAGATCTTTGTTTCCTATTGTACCAAGAAACTGTCGTAGATCTGATACTGAAAACCCCTCCTGATGTGCTCTTTTTTTCTGTTGGGCTGCCTGCCCAATCTACATCCGTGAAGCCATGTAACTTCACCTCATCCGTCTGTCTATACCATAAACCATACTCAGATGTGCCCTTGAGATATCTCAGGACATGCTTGCATGCCTTCCAAAAGAGCTTGGTAGGCTTAACCATCACTTGTGAAATCTGGTTCACCGCATATCATATGTCCGGTCTTGTATTAACTAAATACATGAGCGAACCCTCCAACTGTTGATAAATAGTGGCATCCACTACCTCTGCCGATGTAGCATCCTCTTTCCTCCAATTTTCTGGAAGAGGAGTGTCGATAGGCTTGCAGCCTTGCATGTGAAACTTCTCCAGTATCTCCCGGGCATACTTGCCTTGAGACACAAATAGTTCACCTTCCCACTGCCATATTTCCAATCCAAGGAAATAATGAACGAGGCCCAAATCCTTCATCTCAAACTCCTTTGCAAGATCTGCCTTGCATGAGTGTATCAACTGCTAATCACTCGTTAGTATTAAATCATCAACATAAAGAAAAATGATTAAAATCTTACCCTCCACCACAATTTGGTACAGGTTTGCATCCGCCTCACTCTTGGTGAAGCCAAGTCCAGTGAAATAGTTGTCGATATGAGTGTACAAAGAACGAGGTCCTTGCTTCAGCCCATATAGTGCTCTTTTGAGCCTACACACAAGCGACTCACTGCTGAAGATCTGATCCAGGTGGAATAGGCGGGTGGCACGATGCTCAATGTACACCTCTTCCTCAATGATCCCATTAAGGAATGCAGTCTTCACATCCATCTAATGAATGTGCCAACCCATCTGCGCTGAGAGAGCAAGGATGGTCCGTAGGGAAGAATACCATGCGACAGGTGCAAAGGTTTCTTCATAATCAATCCCCTCAATCTGTGAGAAGCCCTGGGCAACAAATCTTGCCTTATACTTCTTGACACTCCCATCAGTAGCTTTCTTTACCTTGTAGATCCATCTTGATCCTACAACTAATTTTCCCACTAACCTTGGAATAATCTCCCAAACACTGTTTCTGACAATCGAGTCATACTCCTCCACCATGGCATCTACCCATGTGGGCTCCTGCACTGCTTCTTCAAAAGAAGATGGCTCTGTCATGATACACTTTCTCACAAGAGCCATGTATCCAGTAAATCGGTCAGGTGACTGTCTTTGTCTGCGATGTGATGTAGGGACTCCTACATTCTGTGCCGCATCAAGATTCAGTCTCTCAGATTTTGTGGTATGCTTTCTGCCTTGTCTGATGTTTGGTTCTACATGAGTGGACTCCTCCACTCCATGAATCTCTTCCTGTGGCTAATCCAATCTGGAGGTTCATCTTTCGAAACAAGCAGTTCCTTCACTGCATGCAATTCTAGCTCCCTCTCAAGCATAGCTTGTCAGCACCCACGATCATTTTGTTCTTCCTCTTTGCGACCCAATTCTGTTGTGGGTTATGAGGCGCTGTGAGTTCTCTTCGAATTCCTTCTTTGCTACAAAAGTCTTTTAATTTTCCTGAGATGTATTCACCACCATTATTGCTCCGTAGAGCTTTCACTTGCTTCCCCAACTCCTTCTCCACCACTGCTTTGAACTCACAGAACTTTGAGAACGTTTCGCTCTTCTTCTGTATGAAGAATATCCAGCATCTACGAGAATATTCATCAACAAATATAACATAATACCTTTTTTTTTTTGTTGAAGCAACCGATAAAGGTCCACACATGTCTGTGTGAATTCTCTCCAGGATCACCGAAGCATGGTTCTCCTTCTCATGAAAGGTGGTCTTCACAAACTTACCTATATTACATCCCTTGCACTGATCTGACTGCACAAGAGTACCCTTGGGAATTCCAATATAAATCTACTGCAAAATCTTCAAGGTTCCATGGTGAAGATGGCCCAATCTCCTGTGCCATAATTCGCACTCATCTCGTCTCACCACTTCTTCTGCTTTGCCCACCATTGCAGCGCAGCCATCTACCTCCAGCTTGTAGAGATTCTTAATTTGAACCCCTATCTTCTTAGTTTGACCTGTTGTTTTATGTCGAAGGAAGGCTTTTCCCTCACTGAAAAAACAACATCATAACCTTTGACTTCCAACATTGTGACCGAGACCAAGTTCTTCTTCAGCCCTGGAACATGCATAACATCCTTCAACAAGAATGGATTACTGGACTCCCTCTCAAAGGTAATGGTCCCAATGTTGGTCGCACTGTATCGACCATTTTTGCCCATCTATATATGCATCTGGAGGTCCTTCTCCTCCAAGTCACTAAACAACTCCTTCTCTCCCGTCATATGGAAAGACGCACCACTATCAAGATACCACACCGATCCCATATAGCTTGAAACCAAGCATGCAATAAAAGAGAAATAAAGTTCAAATTACGAGGCTAAGGCCTCTCCAGCTATAGCTCCAATATCCTTCTTGTTCTTCTTCTTCTGTGGGAAGTTAGTGGCGAAATGCCCATGTTCGTGATGGTGAAAACACTTCACCTTGGAAAAATCCTGCTTCTTGCCTTTAGCTTCGGATTTTGAAGGAAATTTCTTCACTTTCCCTTTCCTTGCTTTGGCAGCCAAAGCGCAATTCTCTTCATCTTCATTATTTGATGAAGAGCCATCCATGGTACCCTGCCTTATCTCCTCTTGCACAAGATCCGACCAAAGTCACTCCCATCCCGATAGTTTCTCCCGTCCATTGACAGAGTCTTCGTAGCTATGCCAACTCTTTGGAAGCCCAAGGAGAGACAATCTCACCAAGTCTTCATCATCAAAAATAATCCCCACACTTCCCAGTTCATCCCTAGAGTGGACAAACTTTGTGAGATATTTTGGAATACTGACACCCTTCTCCATTTTATTTTTTTGAGCTTGTCTTTAAGCGCCAACTTCCTTTGGTCGCTTCTACTTTGGAACAAATCTGTCCAAGCCTTCCACATTAAGAATGGAGTGGCTTTCCCATGAAGGCTAGACACAATATGGTCCTTCACACCTTCCAACAGAATTCTTCTTGTCTTTGCTATCTTCTTTTTCCATGCGTCAAGTAATGCAGCATCGCTAGATCCCGGCTTGGGAACATTGCTATCAATGAACTCCTTCAGTCCATTATCCTCCAGCACCGCCTCCATCCTATCCTTCCAGGCTATGTAATTCGAGCTCCCATTAAGGGCATACTCCAATTGCAACCCATTGAAAGACATTTCAATGTATACTCAACTTTTGCACCAAGAATTTGTTTTGTAGCAAATTCGAATTATCCACGAGCACAAACTCAGCAATTCTTCACAATTGTAATCTTCAAGAATTAACATTGGTTTGATACCATGTAGAAATTATTATACACTAAGAATGCATACATCTATATTCCCCTGATCTCACAATATTTAACTTCTTGCAAAATATAGAATCATTACATTGTTAATATTTTGTGGAAAATTAATTGCAAACACATGTGAAGCATAAATAAAAACAATCGCACATAACACAGTTATTTAACAGGAAAGCTTGAAGCTGAAAACCCCAACTATCATATATTATCTATCATGGAGATCATGTAACAATCTCATACAAAGCTTAGTACATCAAGCTCTCAGTACAATCAATCGTCACACACTAACATAGAAGAAATCTGCAAATCCATGCACTGATCTCTGCCCTCCTGCTAGCCTACCTCCACTGCGCAATCTCTGCTGAAGAATAGCTCTAAATGAATTCGAATTACCCTTTCCTTCACTGCGCAATCCTTATTGGCAACTCCAATGTGTGTGTGGTGCAACCAATTCATCACTATAGTCACAACAGATAGTCCATCTTTCCCTTTCACCTATCTCTCCAGCAGACCCGACATTTTCCCTCGTTAACTCTTGTATTACTAACTGATTCAATTAATTATATTTGTGGGTGTTACTAATTCAATTATCCATCACTAGTGTATCATTCAGTTAGACTAGATACAACTAGCTCAACTGAGTCTAACTGAGTTAAACTAAATACAACTCCATGAACTACTCTTATCTTTCCAACTAAATGTAACTTTTGCCCTTGATTCCTAGCGGGTCCTCCATGCATGAACCACCGATCAACACAAATTTAATATGATTTCATGCAGTAAGTGTTGGTGAAAATCTTTGCATTGAAATTAAGTGCTCCAAGAGAATAAGTTGATGTTTATTGTTGGATTATTATTAAGAGCAAATAATAATCGACACTTTTATTTTTAGATCGACGATCTATAAATAGACTTCGCCCAATATTCTAAAAATAGAATTTCATCTTTTTTTCCAACTTGATCAACCATCCACAAATAGCATCCTGCAACTTCTAGAATATGATCACCATGTCTAAAAATAGACTTGCACCAAAAATAGCCTACGGGCCCACTTAGTGAAGGAAACTCTTTTCACTAAGCTCATCATCTTGTTGAATCTCAACACTCCCTCTCAACAAGATAGGGATTATCCTTCACCCTGATCCTGCCTATATGGTATTCAAATTTTCTCCTGGTGATCACCTTCGTCAGAATATCTGCATCTTGATCCTTCGTAGGAATGTACTGAAGCAACATGATCTTCCGCTACACACAATCTCTAATATAATGATACTGGATATCAATATGTTTAGATCTATCATGAAACACTGGATTAACTGAGAGTTTAATGCAACTCTGATTATCACAATGTATCAATGTAGGATCTAAATGTGAACCGAACAAACCAACCAAGATCTTCCTCATCCAGATAGCCTCACATGTAGCTTGACTTGTTGCCATGTATTCTGCTTCCGCTGAACTGAGTGCCACGGATCTTTGTTTCCTGTTATACCAAGAAATTGTCGTAGATCCAATACTAAAAACCCCTCCTGATTTGATCTTTCTGTCTATTGGGCTGCCTGCCCAATCTACATCCATGAAGCCATGTAACTTCACCTCATCCATCTATCTATACCATAAACCATACTCAGATGTGCCCCTAAGATATCTCAGGACATGCTTGTCTGCCTTCCAAAAGAGCTTGGTAGGCTTAACCATCACTTGTGAAAGCTGGTTCACCGCATATCATATGTCTAGTCTTATATTAACTAAATACATGAGCGAACCAACCAAATGTCGATAAACAGTGGCATCCAATACCTCTGCTAATGTAGCATCCTCTTTCCTCCAATTTTTTGGAAGAGGAGTGTCAATAGGCTTACAGCCTTGCATGTGAAACTTCTCCAGTATCTCCAGGGCATACCTGCCTTGAGACACAAACATTTCACCTTCCCACTACCATATTTCCAATCCAAGGAAATAATGAAGGAGGCCCAAATCCTTCATCTCAAACTCCTTTGCAAGATCTGCCTTGAATGAGTGTATCAACTTCTCATCACCCGTTAGTATTAAATCATCAAAATAAATAACAATGATTAAAATCTTACCCTCCACCACAATTTGGTACAGTTTTGCATCCGCCTCACTCTTGGTGAAGCCAAGTCCAATGAAATAGTTTTCGATCCGAGTGTACCAAGCATGAGGTGCTTGCTTCAGCCCATATAGTGCTCTTTTGAGCCTGCACACAAGAAACTCATTGCTGAAGATATCAAATCCTTCAGGTTGTTCAATGTACACATCTTCCTCAATGATCTCATTAAGGAATGCAGTCTTCACATCCATCTAATGAATGTGCCAACCCATCTGCACTGAGAGAGAAAGGATGGTCCGTATGGAAGAATACCGTGCGACAGGTGCAAAGGTTTCTTCATAATCAATCCCCTCAATTTGTGAGAAGCCCTGGGCAACAAATCTTTCCTTTTACTTCTTGACGCTCCCATCAGCAGCTTGCTTTACCTTGTAGATCCATCTTGATCCTACAACTAATTTTCCCACCAGCCTTTGAACAATCTCCCAAGCACTGTTTCTGACAATGGAGTCATACTCCTCCACCATGGCATCTACCCATGTGGGCTCCTGCACTTCTTCTTCAAAATAATATGGCTCTGTCATGATACACTTTCTCACAAGAGCCATGTATCCATTAAATCGGTCAGGTGACTGTCTCTGTCAGCGCTATGATGTAGGGACTCCTACATTCTATGCCGCATCAAGCTTCAGTCTCTCAACTTCTGTGGTACTCTTTCTGCCTTGTCTGATGTTTGGTTTTGCATGAGTGGACTCCTCCACTCCATGAATCTACTCTTGTGGCTAATCCACATCCGAAGGCTCATCTTTCAGAACAAGCAGTTCCTTCACTGCATGCAAGTCTAGCTCCCTCTCAATCATAGCTTTTGCAGCACCCACGATCATTCTATTCTTCCTCTTCGCGACCCCATTTTGTTGTGGGTTATGAGGCACTATGAGTTCTCTTAGAATTCCTTCTTTGCTACAGAAGTCCTTTAATTCACCCAAGACGTATTCACCACCATTATCACTCCGTAGAGCTTTCACTTTCTTCCCCGACTCCTTCTCTTCCAATGCTTTGAACTCATAGAACTTTGAGAACGTTTCGCTCTTCTTCTGCATGAATAATATCCAGCATCTACAAGAATAGTCATCAACAAATATAACATAATACCTATGTTTTGTTGTTGAAGCAACCAAGAAAGGTCCACACACGTCTGTGTGAATTCTCTCAAGGATCACCGAAGCACGGTTCTCCTTCTCATGGAAGGTGGTATTCACAAACTTACCCATAATACATCCCTTGCACTTATCTGATTGTGAAAGAGTACCCTTAGTAAGTCCAGTAGAAATCTGCCGCAAAATCTTCAAGGAGCCATGGTGAAGATGGCCCAATCTCCTGTGCCATAATTCGCCCTCATCCCAGCTCACCACTTCTTCTGCTTTTCCCACCATTGCAGCGCAGCCATCTACCTCCAGCTTCTAGATATTATTAATTCAAACCCCTATCTTCTTGGTTTGACTTGTTGTTTTATGTCGAAGGAAGGCTTTTCCCTCACTGAAAACAACATCATAACCTTTGTCTTCCAACATTGTGACCGAGACCAAGTTCTTCTTCAAACTTGAAACATGCATAACATCCTTCAACAAGAATGGATTACCGGATTTCCTCTCAAAGGTAATGGTCCTAATTCTGGTCACACTGTATCGACCATTGTTGCCCATCTCTATATGCATCTGGAGGTCCTTCTCCTCCAAGTCACTAAACAAATCCTTCTCTCTCGTAATATGGAAAGACGCACCTCTATCAAGATACCACACCGATCCCATATAGCTTGAAACCAAGCATGCGATAAAAGAGAAATCAAGTTCAAATTGCGAGGCTAAGGCCTCTCCAACTGCAGCTCCAGAAACCTTCTTGTTCTTCTTCTTCTGTGTGAAGTTAGTGGTGAAATGCCCATGTTCGTGACAGTGAAAACACTTCACCTTGGAAAAATCCTGCTTATTTCCTTTAGCTTTGGGTTTTGAAGGAAATTTCTTCCCTTTCCCTTTCCTTTCTTTGGCATCCAAAGCGCAATTCTCTTCATCTTCATTCTTCGATGAAGAGCCATCCCTGGTACCCCGCCTTATCTCCCCCTTTACAAGATCCGACCAAAGTCGTTGATCCGGATTTATGCAAGAATGCAACAGAATAAAGAAAAAACCATAAACATAGAGATGCAATGGAAATAATGCGTCATTTCATTAATATCAAATAACAGAAATATGCTTATAGACATAATGGAAATAAAATAGCTAGGGTGCTGGTAGCAAATCTCTAAGAAGAGATGTGGTGGCTACAAACCTCTGAATTGTGTTACAATGAGGCTCGAGGGCCTATTTATTATTGAGAAACAATGGAAAAACTGAAAAGTCCAATAACCCAACTCTAGGAGATGAAGCGCCAAAACTGTGGGCCCCCGTTTGGGTAAGTTGTGTTTGGTCTCAACCTAGTCTCCTAAATTGAGTTCATTTAATTGTCAACCAGGGTTGGTAAACTGCTGAAGTGAAGTGCACCATATGTGGCTAGGTGTTTGTCTCTTAATGCGTTTTGTTTAGTTTTTTATGATGTTTTTGGTCTTTTGTGATGATTTATGATGTTTTTGGTCTTTTGATGGTTTTTATGTTCACAAGGAAAATGACTAAAAAGCTAGTGGAAAGAAGCTACTGGTTAAAAACAGAGTGAAAGATAATTGGTTGATGACAAATGACAAATGCAAATGCAAATACTGAAACAGAATCAAATCTAAACTATGACTAAGCAGAAACAAAGCTTGATAATGACTTTTAAGGAAATGATTCAAAACATAAACTTAACTTGTCCAATTCTTTCATCAAAGGTATTTTGAAAAAGCTTGAGAAATGGTCAGCTAAGTATACAAATTCTCCTAACTAAACAATTAAACAACCAGCTTATAATGATGCAACATTTTATCCATGGTTAAAGATTTGTTGAAGCATATTTGGAGGAAAACATTGATACCATCATAAGATCTCTACTCTAAGACTAGTTCCTAACTCTATTCTGCAACTTAGTTAAACATCACTAAACCTTACTCAAGAGTTATAGATTTCTTTTCAAAATAGTCTTTTGAGAAAGGGCTTTGTTCATGAAGTAGAAAAGAAGTTGCAAAAGTACTTCAGGCCTTGAAATGATATTGTCTTCTGTCCATATGGTTATGAATCAATTATAGATTTGGAACAAGAAGAGGTTTTGTAAATAATTAAGGTCGTATTGTTAAGTTTAACAACTAATGTAATCTAATATGCAGTGGATGACAACTAATTTTGGATTGAAAATGCAATAAGTTAAGCTAAAACTGAACTTAAGATGTCACTAATCTAAAACAGTGCTGAACTAACAAGTCATTATCAAACTCAAAACAAAATAACAGAGCATGAGTTAAATGCAATTAGACTCTGGAGTATCCTAACTAAGTTATCATGCATTAATCTATGGAATTATACAGCCTGTTTTTTCCATCATGATTGGTATTTTGGAAGAGTTTCTTAGAACAATCCTGATTGTACAATTCAGTGCAAATGCAAACATAAAGACTGAAAATAATTTAAAAACTAAGATATCACAGCTGTCTCCTACCCATCATTATGATATTTTGGAAGAGTGTTTTAAGAGCAAGGTCAGCTATGTTACTTAGTGAAAACAAACAACTGAAACATTCATTATCACAGTCATGCCTTAGACATCATAAGGATTTTTTGGAAGAGTTTGCTTAGTATAAGTTCAACTGTGATAGTGAATCAAAAGAAATTACAATTAAATCCTACAACACTATAGCCATTTCCCATTCATTATCATGATCTTTTGGAAGATTTTCTTCTTTTGGAAGAGTTTTTAGAACAAGTATAACTATAGTGGCTAATGAAATTAACTATGAACTCAAACTTCAAAAACGTAAAGACAACTAAGATACTTATCTAAATTACGCAAGTAAAACCGTGCAGGAGGCAGGGGCCCTCTACCACTAGACGGAATCTAACTCCAAATCAAATCAACGCTTTCAAATCAATACTATCTTCTTCATTAAAGGAAAAATAACTTGAACAGAGTAGTCTGCGTCTTCAGAAATATAGCATGAAATCTAAGCAAAATCCGGAGCAAAATCTAGCCTATCTCTCGGTTTCCCAAGTGTTTTTATAACAAATTTACATAACAATACTTGCAACAATTCGAGGATCATTGTCTTTCCTTATCGAAATCATACTAGGACTCTTAAAGTGGCAGCGTAAAAAGGAAAAGGACATCTAGACTAAGACAGTCCTATTAGAAATCTGCTTCCTTAAATGAGTTCCCACGTACCAAAACCATATCCAGAATTCGGTTTTTCCTTCATGGTGAGCAACGAAAAATGTAGACATGACGTGGAATATACCCATATGTGGTTTTTCTTGAGAGGCCACCTGGAACATGCCTGAACGTGAAGACAGCTGCAGAATTTCCGGTTAGCTACGGAATGTCTGCATTCTGCAGCTAGTTCCAGTCAAAATGCATTACAATGACAAAAATCACAAAACTTAGCAAGTTAGTCATGTTAATCATTCTAAAAGTAATTTTAACTAAATTCATTGATCAATTGGGTCTGGGATAACAATGGACAAAGGAAAATGAGGTAAATTAAGATGAAAGAAAGCACAATCTTGAGGCTCAACAAGTTGGTGTTTCAACTTCCCGGGGACGTAACTTTGGCATCCGATCTCTGTTTGACGTGCTCAATAGCTCATTAGAAATATCTCTACGAGGAGTACAACTTTATATGTGAGCAACATTATTCCATGGACCCATGTTGCTCCCGATTTTCCCAAAAAACGTCATTTAGGGCCTCAAAACGGCTCCGAAAGTTCAAGACCCGAAACTTAAAAACTGAATGAACTGATGGTGGGGGTTCAAATGGAATAGGTGGGTGGCCACCAACATCCACCTGGATCATTAAGGCCCCAAAACGGCTCCGGGAGTACAAGATCCGAAAACCTGCTAAAAATAGTAAGTGGTGCTGAATATGAAAAGTTGCAAGAATTGATGTTGTGGGTCCAAATGGAATAGGTGGGTGGCCACCAATATCCACCTGGATCAGTCGCTCCCATCCCTATAGTTTCTCCCGTCCATTGATAGAGTCTTCGTAGCTATGCCAACTCTTCAGAAGCCCAAGGAGAGCTAAGCTCACCAAGTCTTCATCATCAACAGTAATCCCCACACTTCCCAGTTCATCCCTACAATGGACAAACTTCGTGAGATATTTTGGAATATTTTCTCCCTTCTCCATTTTTATTTTTCTGAGCTTCTCTTTAAGAGCCAACTTCCTCTGGTCGCTTCTGCTTTGGAACAAATCTGTCAAAGCCTTCCACATTAAGAATGGAGTGGATTTCCTGTGAAGGTTGGAAACAATATCGTTCTTCACACCTTCCAACAGAATTCTTCTTGTCTTCGCTATCTTCTTTTTCCATGCGTCAAGTAATGCAGCATTGCTAGATCCTGTCTTGGGAACATCGCTATCGATGAACTCCTTTAGTCCATTATCCTCCAGCACCGCCTCCATCCTATCCTTCCAGGCTATGTAATTCAAGCTCCCATCAAATGCATACTCCAATCGCAACCCATTGAAAGAAATTTCAATGTATACTCAACTTCTACACCAAGAATTTGTTTTGTAGCAAATTCGAATTGTCCACGAGCACAAACTCAGCAATTCTTCACAATTTCAATCTTCAAGAATTAACACTGGTTTGATACCATGTATAAATTAGTATACACTAAGCATGCATTCATTCATATTCCCCTTATCTCAAAATATTTAACTTCTTGAAAAATACAGAATCATTCCACTATTAATCTTTTGCGGAAAATTAATTGAAAACACATGTGAAGTATAAATAAAAACAATCGCACATAACACAGTTGTCTAATGGGAAAGCCTGAAGCTGAAAACCCCAACTATCATATATTATGTATCATGGATATCATGTAACAATCTCATACAAAGCTTAGTACATCAAGCTCTCAATACAATCAATCGTCACACACTAACATAGAAGAAATCTGCAAATCCATGCACCGATATCTACCCTCCCGCTAGCCTGCCTCCACTGCGTAATCCCTGCCGAAGAATAGCTCTAAATGAATTTGAATTACCCTTTCCTTGACTGCGCAATCCTCATTGGCAACTCCAATGTGTGTGTGGTGCAATCAATGCATCACTATAGTCACAACAGATAGTCCATCTTGCCCTTTCACCTATCTCTCCACTGGGTCTCCACTTGAACTGAAATGCACTGTAGTTAACTACTGTATTGTTCAGTTGATTAATGAGTTATTATTTGTGAATTAATTAACTAATTAATTCACTCCACTCTCACTAGTGTATCATTCAGTTAGACTAGATACAACTAGTTCAACTGAGTCTAACTAAGTTAAACTAAATACAACTCCATGAACTACTCTTCCAAACTGTCATAACTTTGCCACTTCAGTTCTAACTGAGTCCTCCATGCATGAACCACCAGTAAACCCTAGGAATTGTGTAATTCCTTCAGCCCACTAATTTTCCAAATCTGTGCACTGAAATTAAGTGCTCCAAGAGAATAAGTTGATGTTTATTGTCGGATTATTATTAAGAGCTAATAATAATCGACACTTCTATTTTTAGATCATCAATCTATAAATAGACTTCAACCAATATTCTAAAAATAGAATTTCATCTATTTTTCCAACTTGGTCAACCATCCACAAATAGCATCCTGCAACTTCTGAAATATGATCAGCATGTCTAAAAATAGACTTGCGCCAAAAATAGCCTGCGGGCCCACTTAGTGAAGGCGACTCTTTTCACTAAGCTCATCATCTTGTTGAATCTCAATAGATCATGAGGTTTTGCAGAAGGAAAATTTGTGTTTCCAGATCAATTTTTCCAGTGGAGAAAATTCCCAAACCTTTTCCATTGTCTGGAAAGTAAGTGATGTACTCTTTAATTTGTCGAATAATTAATAATTAAAAACCTCATCTGCAAAAAGTGTTTTTCCCTTCAAGGTTTTCTCCAGGGACATTTATATGTTATTTGGTGTTCATTATTTGTGTGTGTGTGCATTATTTTCTCAGTTCGTGTGGTTATTTATTTTTTGTGAATTGCAGTAGTGTTTTATCCAGTAATTGTCGCAAGTATTATGCAAAAGAAAAATAATCTAAATTTATAGGATAATAATAACCAATAACTGCAATAGTCTTACAATTTCACAATATAAGAAATATACAACATAACAATATAGCATATAACACAAAAAATATATAACATAACAAAACAATATATAACATGACATAACAATAAGAAATATAATAAGTATATAACATTTAACAATAATAAATATAAGAAACAACATAATGTAATATAATAAATATACATCCATATTTTTAAGAACCATAATAACATAACATTTAACACCTAGTTCATATAAGAAATATAACATATATATATAACAAGAAATATAATCTAACAAAGCTTAATTAACCACATGTATATATAACGGAATTGATACACATCAAGAAAAAATAAAAAATGTACAAGTATATGTTTCCTTAAATTCAAGACAATATAATACATAGGGTATAAAATTATGGTCCAATATTGTAACTATATATAAAAAAATAACTTCATTTAATATAATTTTATGTTTTCCATTCACATGAAATGTGTTAGTGGTAAATTTTCAAGAATGGTATCATGATACTTTATCGATAATTTCCATTCTCATAGATTTTTTCTACTTTCCACTTCTTTTAACTACAACAGAGTTGTTATGACTAAATGACTATATTGGGCACATAAAACATCTGGTTGGTAGTCTTGAAAAATAATGTGATATTTAAATATCTTCACTTCTTCAAAGAAATGCCCCAATAACACCACTGAACCAATTGGATATGTATAATTCGAATGATCTGTGTACTCTTGTAACAATGTGTTTTTTGCCTTAGTGCATCACAATAAATAATAATGCACTTTCTCTATATTATTTGTCAGTGCAATGACAACAAATACATCACCTTCTCTAACAATATCATAAATACGAACATAATCTTTGTCAAAAATAGCCACTTCATTGTCTATCTCCTCAACAGTAGACTTTGGAAGTGGGGGAATTTGTACCATTTGTTTTTGTATCCATGGTTTGACATATTTGTTATTGTGGTTTAAACTCTCAATGGTTGAGTCCATATCAGCAATACATGCAGGACAGAAGCAAGAATACTTTCACTTCTGAATTGAGAATATATTATCATTTTTTCACTTCTATTGGACTGCAAACCTCTTGTTCCATAGATTGGTTGACAATTTATGGCATCAATATATTAACATCACCCAACGAAATATTCCAAAAGTACCTGCTTGAAAAAAAATCTCATGTAAGTGAAATTTGGTGATTTTTAAATATATCATTTTGATAGAAAATTCACACACACACACACACATATGTGTGTGTGTGTATACACACAACTACATATATGCTTACCTATGCACATAATCCATCCTCGGATTTGATACATGGCTTAAATTTTGATTGAACAAGTTAACAACATTATTTTAATCTACAAACTGGGAAGCCTCTCGATTCAATTGATGCCTCCTAAGTGCATGTTTTATGCATGCCCCAACACCATCATGCTCTCCTTTTCCATGACTTTTCTCAAATAAATTCCATGTATGACGAATTCCAGTTTTTTTATGAAGACGATCCAACTAGAGGAATGATTGTGATTCTTTAAATTAACCAACACAACCATATGACCATACCCAATGTTCTTTAAAAGTGATATTTTGTTCCTTTAAATGCTTATAAATAATATGAAAATAATTTTGAACAAAACATGTATCGTGTGTATGATCACCATTGATGTAGAAATTATACTTTTTAATCACTTCACGATTATGTTCATTATTATCTGAACCATCGATAGCAAGCTATGAATGCCTATACAAAATTTGCACAAGTATAGAGACCTGGTCAGAATGATAATATTCACTTTGTATTTCCATTTGTAGATCGAATGTGTAATTCTCAGCAAAATCAGCGACCGACAATATTGTTCCCTTTGGGAAAACATTGCGTGATTGTTTGAATTGTAAGTCCTGCCATTTTTTTCTATGAGAGTGCTTAATCTATTTATATATTTTCTCACTAAAATGTTGTCTTCAAGTAAATAAATATTTCTTGATGTTAACGTTGAATCTGCAATGGTAGTGTATGTAATATATTCATATCTTATCCACTTCATGCTGACATTTGACAATTGGGAATCATTTTGATAAATGGGGTACTTAGAATTAAAGAGTTTCAAATGAGAATATTATTTTCATTTTATTCCACTAATACTTTCTTTCTTATAAAATAATTGGTCATTTTCATGACCACATAATATATTAAATAAAAATGCACAAATACTAGAAGGAGGGGGATCACTTGACCAATAATTTACACCAAATTTTAGAAATGTCTCATAATATAATTGTAATTATACATGGTATAGAAAATAGCATGTGTCACGAACAGTTCAGGCCTAACATACTATGGTTTGAGCTTCACAAATATCATAATGGAAATATTCACATCAGTGTTACTCTCCATAAAATTATGAAATAACTCCTCTTGACTGACTCTGTTATTTATTTGGAATGATCTTCATAATTCCTATAGATATACAATGCCACAAAACGTCCTTTTCATTTAGTAACACATGGGAATTCAAATTCCAAAAATCTTTCACCTTGTCTCTCACATTATTTGCAAGTATATCTTGATAGAATTGTCTACAAGCTCCATGCAAGCTCATCATTCTCACCTACTTGAATTCTAAATTTTGTATGCCTCCATAGAATTTTTCTTGATGTTTTTTGTATATGTGTTGCCACTAATAACAACCTATGTGATGTGGTTCCTTTTCCGACAATGCCAATTAACAATGCTCTACGAGAAGTTTTTCCATCTCGAGATCAATTTCTTGCAAGTGTGACAAGGGCCAACGTCACATTTTTTTTATACAAATTGATTTACCTACACCTCTTTGAAATCTCGAATTCTCATTAATTGGACTACAACTCTTAAAGATTTGTGTTTGTAAATTCTATGTAACATTTGAGCTTGTGATATGATAGATTTACCTTGAAAAAACATTTTAATCACTTTATTTATTTTATTTTGAATTGTCCATTCATTCATCGATGACCCAATTTATTCCACTGTAGTTGGATCCATATTCTCCAGAAAAATTTCATCAAATACAATCCTCTTGTATGAAGTTCCAATTAATTTTCATGTTTTTCTAGATGTGGTAGGATCTTGTTGTGGGTTGGATGTTGTCCCTGCATATATATATATATATATTTGTATTTTGTACTTGATATCTATGCACATTAAACAATATTAAAATCTATCATAATGATGACTTTGAAATATAATTTAATATAAATATTACAATTTATTCAAAATTTAAAACACTAATTAACTAACCACTAGTATCAGTATTCTCGTTGATAAGTTCCTCAACATCTCTCATTTCCTCAGCATTACCATGTAAATCCACATTTCTTTCAAACTCCCTATTTTGTATCATCATATCTTATTAAAACTCTCTATTTGGTACCTCCACATATCCTTCAGGCTCTCTATTTGACATATCCACATTCCTTTTGATTTCTCTTTTTTCCCTTAGTGCTCTCCTCTTTGCTTTCAGTTTCTTATTTTTTCCTCTAAATCAGTTCTAATGTGATAGTACTTTCGTTTACAATTATTTTGGTTTACCGTGTTCTAAATTTAGAAAACTAAAATCTAATTCCAAAACAACACAAGTCAGTTCAAGCTTTTAATACCACAAATGATTCGGGAAAAATTCAAATATATCAAAGCGTAATTTTTTTATGGTGATTCATAATTTAATCTAAAATAAATTTCTATACATCTTCTCCTTAAAAAAAAAAAACAAAAACAAAAACAAAAAACCAAAAAAATCTTCAAATATCTTTTTTCATAGAAAAATATTAATATTTAATTTCCATAGAAAAACAATAAAACAAAGCTTCTTCTCCCCCTCAAAAACAAAAACAAAAAACAAAAATTCCCATTAAAAAAAATAAAAATAAACACACACACACATATATATATATCATATTTTTTTTACCTTTACATATATATTGAATCTCTTTTTCCCCTTATCAAAAAGACAATATTTATACCCTTACAAAAAAAACATTTAAAGTATACTTTTTTATAGGAAAAAAATTTACTTTCCATAGCAAAAACTAACAATATTTTATTTTCATAACAAAACAACAAAATAAGGCCCTGAAGGTCTGAGCCAATTGATTCTCACATAAAAATGCCTAGGAAACTAAAAAGGGATTGAATTAGCCACAAACCACTTTGTATCACATCTTATGTTTGTTGATGATATCCTTATTTTCAACAATGGATCCAGAGATGATATTCAACAAATGAAAACCTCACTTGACATGTTCCTCAAAGCTAATGGTATGTGCATTAATGAAAATAAATTGTCTCTAGTTCATGAAGGTTTCTCTTTGGCTGAAATTATCAGAATTCATACATATCTTCCCTTTGAAGCTAAGCCTATGAAGGACAACTTCAAATATTTAGGTTTTCACCCCAAGCCAAATTCACATAAAAAACTTGACTGGATGTGGTTGTTGGCCAAAATAGAAAAGTGAATTAAACACTGGAGATATAAATGGATCTCAAGAGTTAGAAGATTGGATTTGATTAAGTTTGTTCTAATTTCAATTTCGGTCTTTTGGCTTTCCCTCACCTGGGTCCCCAAAGGAATCCTTGCCCAGATCAAGAAAATGTGTTGTCGATTTCTATGGGGTGGTCCAAAGGAAGAAGCAGTAATGTCGTTGGTGGCCTGGGACAAGATCGCTCTCCTAAAAACATGGGGAGGACGGGTAATTAAGGACCTCCCTCTATTTTCAAAATCACTGGCTGCAAAATCAGGGTTTCATATCAAAATTGTCTCTCTTATAATTTCAATTACAAAAAAAATATAACTCCAAAAAAAAAAACTTATCCTTGACTCACGTTTTATTGATGAGGACGCACCAGAATTTGACAATTTTCAAAGATTGCTGCTGAGTTTCCAAATTTGAAGTCAACATTTACTTTGATTCTACAGTTTATGTAGTATTGAAGTTGCACCTGTGATAATTGTTGTCACTGAATTGAGACAACAATGTGTCATGACATCCTCTGCAGTGGACTTAGAGCCAAATCCGCTAGGTCCTGCTGCTCCAATCAAATATATAATGGTGTCCCACATATTTCTTTGATCAATGTAGTTAGGCATGCCTGTGAATCGATCCTTTGCCCTAGTGAAGGATGGGAACCAAAGGCAGGATCAACAACAAATCAGAACTCCTTTAACACAAGTGAAGGCAGTGGTATTTACGAAGAGTATGAGCGTACACGGCACCAGCTTTCTTCTGTAATGTCATTATCAAATTGCTCAAATAGCAGGATCATTTAGAGTGGAACTAGGAATCAATTTTGTTCTTCGACTCCATGTCAACATTATTATCTGTATTAAAGGGCGTGGCCATGTGGAAACATTTTTCAACTGCACATTTTACTTGTTGACAAAATTGTTGGCTTCAAGGTTTGGTTTTGCTGCAAGTTATCTCAAGCAAAGGAGGAGACCGTGTTGCATTTCTATTTTATTGGTTGCAAAGGATCACAGTGCCAAGGAGGGTGTGTCCATTGCATCCAAAAGTCGAGCTGATATATATATATATATCTATATATATATATATATATATATATATATATATATATATATATATATATATATATATATTGCACCCTGAAATTGGAGCAGATTTGTAGAGGAAGTTTTCAGAGGTTGTGCCCTAAATAAGGCCGAGTTAGAGATCAAGAAGAGTGGTTGAATTCTATGTGATATAAATACTTAATTTCCCAAGGGCTGAGTGGTTTATGGAGCAATTTACATGGCATGCATGGCACAAATTTCCAAAATATTTATCAGCAGAATGAAGGGCCGAATTCTCTTCAAATTTTGACTGAGGTTTTGTGACTAGAATTGAAGGAAAGGACCAGCAATCAATTCAAGAATTAAGTTCCTCTTTGGGCCAGCGTTCCTATGAAAAATCCAAGTTTTGTGGCTCATGTTGAAGCAGATATTTCAATGCCGGATTCCAAGATTCCAGGCAATTAAAAAACAGAGAGAAGAAAACGATGCTTCTATGCAATTATCTGTTTGGTAGAATTTTCCAAAAATCTGCAAAGCTGAAATCTCCACCTTCATGTCATATACATTATTGGTGGCTTCGATACCACATTAATACAGAAGTGTCCTTAGACACGTACTTTTATTGATAATGGAAAATAAATTACATAAAAATTGTAGGAGTTTACAAATATAAACTTGTACTAAATTTGCAATTAGGAGACTAACCTATTTATAAGCTATATGTCCTAACTTAATTTAGTTATGGATCACTTGAAAAAATAACAAGTGTCCATTTACAATAAATGATCTTCTATCTAATCTACTAACTTTATTCCTATTTTAGAGCCTAAGATGCGACTCAATTCTAGAGTCCTATCTTTGCTAACAATATTCTATTTCTAAGTGTCTCTAATATTTATTAAATATTATAATTTAATAAATATTTTTATCCTAACTTTACATTACTATATTTGGATCATCTAACATTACCAATGGATAATATTTGGACTACGGTAGTGAAAATAAAATATACTGACCCCATGCCTCTGGAGGAATGGGTTCGCAAGATAGAAAAAAAATCACAAAATACATCGGTCCTCTGGAAAGCCACAATGGATTCTTTTAGGAATATAGAAGATGGTCTTGCATGGCACATTAGGAATGGAGAGAAGGTCAGAATAGGGGTTGATCTGTGGGTAGGATGTAATGAAGAATATGAGCTCCCTAGAGACTTAACTGAATTTCTCAACAATCAAGGTATTTTGTTCTTAAATCAAGTGGTAGATGTTGAAGCCTCCTCTTTATGGAATCGGGATTGGAAATAAGTTGTTGACCTTCAATTAGAACCACAGTGGGGTGTTGTGTGGGAGAATTACACCAGAGAATAGCAACTACCTCAGGTCAGGATAAGGGACTGATCAGATGACCTCAGATGGGTTGGCATGCACCTACAGGTAAATACTCACCCAAATTTGGATACCTATTCCAAATGAATATGCAAGGATAGGGGGATTAGGCATGGTGGTGGAAATTACTCTGGAAATTGAAATGCCCTGCAAAGTCAAAATTGTTCTTCTAGTGCATACTAAGAAATAAGGTGCCAACTTGGATAATATACAAAAAAGAAATAAAAAAAGGATCAGGTTGGTTCATTCTATGCAAAAACTCTAAAGAAATAGTTAACCATTTGTTCTTATTTTTCCCTTTCAATTTAAAAATTTGGGAGGCCACTTTGAGATCTCTATGAGTTATACAAATCTAGAGAGGAGAAAACTTAGTCGAGGCATGGAAAAATAAGTGGAACTCAGCACAAGATGAAAATTTGAAAAATATCCCACCAATAATCACATGGGGCATATGGCTGGCCAGAAACAAAGGCATCTTTCGTGATCTTCTTCTATCCCCTTCAAATATTGCAATTGAATGTGATGATATTTACTCTCTCCTTCCAACCTAATCAGTATCCTCAGCTCCTCGAACTATTAGAGGCGAACGAATAAACCCACAAATTATGTGGGCCTATTTCGATGGAGCATCTAATGCTCAGAACAGATGTGGGGTAGGTTTGGTCATTCATATCAATATTGAAAGAAACTTAAAATCTTCGGCTGGCCTTGGAACTGGATCAAACAATCATGCATAACTCCTCTTTGAAATTATTATTGTGTTGGATCTTGGAAATTGGGATTTCTTCAGTACAATTTTTGTTTGACTCCTTAAATGTGATTAACTGGTTTAATGAATGTCAGAGATATTAAAACCACACTTTTATTCCTCTCATTGAAGAAAAATTTCATTTAAAACAAGGATTTGACTGCATTTCTATGTCCCACATATACAGGGAACATAACTCCAAGGCAAGCAGCCTTTCTAAGGAGGGTATTCAACAGGATCCGGGCAAATGGAATATAAGGGAGATTGAATAAGGAAGGATTTAGGGATGAGATCAGCAGCCTTTCAACAGTTGATCCATCTCTAATTATTTCTCACCCTTATCAGATAGCTTATCATATGTTTCTTTCTTTCAGGTTACTAGATACAGGCATATCATGTTTTATCTATATATTTTTAATTTTATATTGTTAATACTATGGTTTATTGTTTTTGGATACAACATGCTACAGACATTATAAATTTTTGAAACACTTTAAATATGGATTGTTTGCTCCTTATTTATGGGGAGGTCTATTTATTTTTTGTGATTTTTTGCACATTTCCGAATATTATATATTCTCATGGTAAATGTTTCTGTAACTAATCATCCACTCTATGTCTATATTTCTGATCACACACAGTCATAAATGCTTCAAGCATCTACAAATTTAGCGTTCTATCTTCTCAATAAAAATTTTGATTTTTCTGCTAAAAATAAATTAATTAATTAATAATAAATAATAAAATTAATTAATTAATTAACAATAAATTAAATTTAAAATTGAAAATTGAAAATTGAAAAATAAATAAAAAAACAAAACAAAGCCCTTTCTTTCAATTAAAAAAAATATTTTTCCCCAGATATTAAGAAAAAAAAAAAAACTTACCTTCAATAGAGAATTTCTCCAAAGATGAGCTTGGTTTTCTCTCCAAAGATGAACTCCATGAACTTCGTGTTTTTCACTTCACAATTACAAAGTTGTGGTCTCAATTGAAACTTTCAGTTGAGTATTTATACACCTTTCATATGAAATAATTTAATATCAAAATTCGTGTTCGTTCATAAAATAATTGCATCGGTCGGTGGAAATATTCTCCGCACAAAATCTCAGACTAGAGTTTATAAATTTTTTGTTAGATAGTTTTTCAGAGCACAACTCTCACCTAAGATTTTATTGTAATGTTCCAAGTCTGAAACTTTCTGCTCCATCGGGAATATCTTAAGATACTCCTAATTTCCTTCTATAGAAAGACCACAAGTCCATTCCAGAGATTGACTATTGGGGCATTTACTGGATATGTCACCTTCACAAGGAAGTGTGAGATCCAGAAGCTAGCTAGCCGTTCACAGACTCTGTCTATGGATATGAAATATTTCCACTTCGGGAATTTCTGCTACAGGGTCCTTGAGGACGCTGTATAAGGAATTCACTGCATAAATAAGGAAAACCAATACTAGGATGCCCAAGAAAATCTCTAATAAAACTCCTTTGCAGAATATGAGCTCAAAGAAATAACTCTAGATGGGTTATTCAGATCTCCCCAATCTAGGTCTCTATAACAATGCTCAATGAGAGAGCTTACAGCAATATATGAACATAAACATTAACTCTTCAACTATGAATACATCATAAGGGGGAAATGCTATAGCCATCATTAGATTATGATATATCAGCAATATAATACAAGAAATAGTTGAGGGACAAGCCACTCAAGCTTTAAGAACCAACCTCCAATGAATAAGCAATGAAATACAAGAGTTGTTGCAACTCCACAAAATGCCAGAGAGCAGTGATTGCGCAGTGTATATGAAGGTATAAGCTGTTGAATATGAATAAAATACATATGTGTCTGAAGGAATACAAGAAATAGCCCAATAACAAAGAAATGGGCTGAAATACAAGATTTCTAGCCAATCTATGAAGATTCCTAGAAATGCCGGAGAATACAAAAATGTGACAACCAAGTTGTCACTGCAACTGATACCAAATATGAATGAGGTTGTGGCTGATCTGAAATGTAGATGCCCTCCTCTTATGATCTCTCTAAGCACAAAGGGCTGATCCCTTTGTCTCAAAACACACTCCTGATGAGCTCTATGAAACCCTCTCTCACTGCCTCCATAAAATAACGCAGTTTCTTCCATGGATTGCGCAGTGGGAGATGATGGAATGTTGGCCCATGCCAACAGAGCTGAAATCAAGCCCGGGAATCCTCCTTGCAGCTCCTCCAATGAATATATCACTCCTCCACTGAAGAAAACAAGCTAAGATGACTCCATGAGTTCCTCCTTGGCTGCCCCCACCAACACAATGTCCTCTCTACTGCAGAAATAACGCGATAGCTGATTGTAGTAGCTATGGCCAATGCCGGATTGAGGAAAAACAGCTCATTCCTTATCCTTCCTTGAGGAAGAGGTAGGGATTCCCGATCGGGAACACCCTAGTGCCCGAGGGCACCATCACCCTGCTAAACAGCCTGGGGATGCAAGCCTTTGCAGACCCAAGTCTGAAACTCTAAACATGAATGCAAATGAGCTGCCATCTCCTCCATGTAAAGAAAGGGAACTCTTCTCAAGGTCCCGCCAATTAGGGTTTCCACCCTCACATGAGTGTCTTCCCTCCATAATTGCGCAGCTTCTCTAGGAAGCCTCTCCTCCTTGGGCAGCGCTGTTAGTCAAATATGACTAATACAAATGAACTGGGTTTCATTCACACCCTTGGGTGTTTATTTCAGCTGCTTTATTCTCCTCCTTTTGACATGAGGAGTGTTATTTCTTCATCTAAAAGGGGTTAAGGTGTCTCCTTCCCCATTTTATTAAACAAAAATAAAATGTGCAACTATAATGTTCCATTTTAGCTTGAGGCTAAAATTGAAAAAATTACATTTATAAACCTCTTAGTCGAGATTCTGGGAAAGAAATATTATTTTCCCAAACTCTCGGTTGAGAGTATTCGCGAAGGCAGATTCTCTGTTAGAACTCTTGGCCAAGAGTCGCTAAATTTCTCACATGAGAGTTTTCAAATTGTTAACCTAGTGTAGTTAACACCGACCATATTTGTGAAAAAATCTTGGCTGAGAGTTTTAATTTTCTCGACCGAGATTTTTACAACTTTCAGTGGAGACTTTTCATTCAATGAAAAAAAATTTAAAATTGGCAATTTTCAGGAAATAGCTACTTCAAAAGAGTCGAATCCCTGCCAAATTTAGGAGTTAGATTATGCCTTTAGTACTATTGGATTCAACTCTGAATCTAATTTCAAATTATATAATTTTAATTCATTTTGATGAAGAAATGATATTTATTAATAATTTTATACTAAACTATGTCACTGCAAATTTTCAGACTTCTGAAAATTACCTAAAATGAAAAATCAATAACTTCAAAATCAAAACACTAAATCATTAAAAAGGTCACACGGTACTTCCTATTTTTGTCTTCTTCAAAATGGTATTTTCAACATACTCATTGATGATCACGTTAAAATGAAAACTTATGGATAGCTGAAAGTGTTTAAAAACCACCATTTTTTTGTCCTACCCTATTTCATTAAATGATTAAACATAGTGATTGGATCTGAAAATTCACCAAAAATAGTTCATGTTCAAGTGAAATTTTTGTATATTATGATGATATAATTGTTTTCCCAAAATTAATTACCATCTCTATAAACAATGGTCGATATTTAAGTCACACATTATACTTTCCTGAAATTTTCATGTATATGCATTTTGTATCCACCAAATTTCTCTGGATATATGTCTATACAAAAAAAAATTAAAAAATATGAGTACGAATGCAAGACAATTGTCTAGAAATTTTTTTTTTATTACAAAGAAAAATTCTCATAGAAAATATGAGTTTCTAGCAACCGAAGTTGAAAAAACATAAAAATTCACAATTTTGTATGTCAAAAACAAGCTAAAGTGTTCCCCAATTTTTCATTTTCACCCATATGTGGATGTATATTTTTTTTGGTTGCTATCCCAGACTTTCTACTCGTATTTGTTGGCCAATAAATCTGGTTGGAGTGAGGCTTCAACATTTTTTAAAAATTTGTTAAAATGTTACAATATGATGTAGGGATTTACAAGGTAAGTTCCTTAGATCAAACACCAAAGGTCACTGCTCACAAACATATCACAAATCAGTACACTAGTATATCACGTGGCTAAAACCCTCGAAGAGGGAAACAGTACATGGCCTGAGCCAACACGGCCACTTCAGGCAATTTATTAATATAAAAAAAAAAAAAAATTACATATGTTTCTCTCATAAATGGTTACCGGACAAATGACCTTCCATGCTCTTTAAATAGATATCATGGACCAATCGGGTGTTAAGAAACATATCAAGTGTCGTTAACACCGAGGAGAGAGTGAACTGTCGCATCACTACAAATCGTGATCATTGGATTATAAGTTACAAATGTACAATGTAAAGAAACACACTTTACCTAACTCTACACTAGACCAAGTTATACTTAACTATTTCCAGCTTGAAAATGAGTTGCTTACTTTGGACCCCAATAATTTCTCCTCTATTGAAGATTTTTTTTCCAAATTCAAGACCCTTAGACTTCTTTTAGAAGGTTGTAAGGTCAAAAATGAAGATGGTAGCCTTATCTATTCCATTCTTGCTAAGATTGGCCCTGCATACTCTGTATTTGTTTCCACCTTCCATTCAACTAGAGAAGCCATAATTTCTCAAGGAACAACCTACAAGAACCCCTCTTTTGATGCCTTTTGTGATTCTTTGATAAGATAACAATAAAAAATCTTACACATTGGTCTTATAAATACTGGAAATGCTTCTAAGAAATCCTTAGCATCCCAACAACAACCATATCAAAAGAATCCCAAGAAGCAGTATCCTAAAAAGTATGGTTCTAAACCAAACAAGGGTCTTAAGCCATTTCAGCTGTAAACTAAAAGAGAAACTCACCAAACTGATAAGGCAAATAAAAACAAAGGGAAGAAAACAGATATACATTGAAACTTTTGTAATCGTGATGGACATGTAGAGTCCAAATGTTTTAAGAAGATGGAAGCCTTAAAATCTGCAATGAAGAAGCACCACATCAATTTGGAGAACTCTTCAACTTCATCTTCAGGAATGGCACTTTCTGATTGTGGTTTTCAAGCATCTAGTTATGCACTAAATGTATCTTCTTCTTCTCATTCTCATGAGTGGCTCATTGATTCTAGGGCTTATTACCACATGGAAAAAAATAAAGCCATGTTTTCTTCCTTAAATGATTGTAACACCAAACATATTTATGTTGGTGATGACAGATCTCTTAGTGTTGTAGGATCTGGAACCATTCATTTATATAATGGTCAATTTAATGATGTACTATGTGTTCCTACCTAGTCATGCAACCTTCTATTTGTTTATCAGATAACTCATTCAGGTGAAGGGAAAACAGTAGAATTCTTACCTCATGATGTTGTAATCAAGGACCTCAAATATTCTAGACATATTTTAGCTACTGGAATTTCTGATGATTCCACAAGGTTGTATAAGTTTGAAAACTTTGGGTCATCATGTTTTCCCTCCATTTTTGTTTCTCATATTGATGAAGTGAGCAAACTTTGGCATGAGCGATTTGGCCACTTAAACTATCGCTCTCTTAAATCTCTATGTAAAGAAAATATGGTGACAGGTCTTCCTATGGTCACTACAAGGAAAATACCCTCTAGCAGATGTTTTTGAGGAACCCCATAGAAAAATACCCCATACATTTGTTTATGGTGGAGGTTACTAGAGGAGGTTGGCAGGCGGAGGGTTTTGCGGATGTTTTCCTCTCGATGCGCTTATCATTACACATCGCCCCGGTGCTCTACAACCGCAAAAGCACCGTTGCGGACCAAAACATTGGCACACAAGACACCATGCACTTCGTACACACCCACCTAGTGCGTCTTATTATTCTATACCACCAGTGCGTCACAGATCTTCCGCGTTGATGCATTATAAAACACCGCGCCAAAACCGAAACCACCCGGTGTGGTAGAAATAAATTGCACCGGTGCATCATAATACATCGCGCCAAAACACAAACCGACCGGTATGTTTGTAAGAAAAAAAATCGGTGCACCTATAAACAACGTGCACCGATAAAGGGCTAAACTAAAATAAATAAAAAATACGGCAAAATAACCCGGATTTTTCAGTTTTCCAGTGCTCCTGAGCTCTCAATTACCGGTGCGCATGAAACATTGGCACATCGGACAGCTTGCGCGACGTACACACACATCCGGGGCATCTTATTACTGTAACGCACCGGTGCTTCACCACTCTTCCGCGTCGGTGCATCATAAAACATCGCGCCAAAACAGAAATGCATCGGTGCGTTCTTATCCAAGAGCACCTGCACCTATAAACAGCACGCACTGGAATAGCATTACATAAAAAAAAATTAAAGCCAAAAAATGATGCTTTACGACTATTCCACACCGGTGCTTTAAGGATATTCCGCCTCGGTGCATCATCAAAATTTTGCGCCAAAACTAAAACATCCCAGTGCGGTGTTAGGGAACCGCCCCAGTGCATTATAAAGAACGAGCCAAATTTAACACAGCCTGGTGCAATTGTAGGTAAGCGTACCGGTGCGCCTATAAAACCCCGCGCACCGAAACAGGGTTAAATAAAAAAAAATTACGCCAAAAAACTTAATTTTTCACTTTCCTCAGTGCTCGAGAGCTCTCAAGCACCGGTGCCATTTCCCCTTGTCTAAGCCGCCTTGACATCGGTGCTCTCATTGCACCCATTGTACGCACTTTTTCTTTGCATTGGCCACCAATCTCCAGCTTTCATTTTGAAAAACGGCAGGCAAATTTTCTTTTGCAAAGTTTATAGCCAATATGCCTCCTCGACGGCGAAATGTACAGGTATTTTTCTATTTTTTCCATAATTAAGCCTTTTAGTAGATTATACATTGAAATAACCATTAAAAAAGAAAAAAAATATTGTCGCGCAGTGCACCAGAGTTGTTCGGCTCGCACCGGATAGTGGTGTTTCCTATCAAATTTACAGGTTGCACCGCCACAGGTGCTAATGGTATCCACACCATTTCCGGGGAGGTACTAAAAAGTGCCCCATAATTTTAAAATAAGAAAAATAAAATAACAGATGGTGCGCTCATTTATCCAGGCACACCGTTGACCACGAGAATCATAGTGCGGTGCGTTGACGGAATTATCCGCCCCGGTGTATGTCAGTGCACCGCATTCTGGATTCCGAGAGGGTCAACGGTGCGACCGAGTAAAATACCGCACCATCGACTATGTAATTGTCATGAAGTCGGTGCGCTGACACGACTATACGCGTCAGGGCATATATTTCAGTCAACGCACTGCTATTCTAAACTTTGATAAAGTTAACGGTGCTTGAAAAATAGACAGCTGCACCGAGGCCGGTGCGTTGTATTTCATTAGGGGCACCGGGACTGGTGCGCTACATTCTTGAGACACACCGCGACCGATGCGTGACTGTTTTTGTGGCACACCGACTTGTCTATTTTTTTTTTCAAAAAAATATATATATGTATATTCCTAAATACATGTATGTTTTAATAAAAAAAATTATTTAATATGTCAATGATTCAGAGAGAAGAGGAGGAACAGCAGCAACAACAAGCTGAACAGTATGACATGATTCACCAATTGGAGGCCCGAGAGAGGGAGGGAGATGAATACCCTTGCCCTATTACTGCAGATACCCAGGAGATCCTTAGGCGGGTAGGCCTCCTCAAATTCTATGAGGAGGTTATTTCCCTAAAGGCCCATAGTGTGTTTTTGAGATATCTTATCTGCAGGTGGAATGCCCACCGACATGCTTTCCAAGTTGGTCCTGACCAGTGGTACACACCCACTGAGGAGGATATTTATTTTATTATAGGATTATCGAGGAGAGGGATGGATTTTCCCTCATTCCCATACGTGCTAGCTGGTTGTGTAGCAGGGATTCAGTTAGTTTACTCCCAGAGATACATTGGAGCACATGTACTATCTCCTTCAGAGTTTCAGGTACCTGGAGGTCAGTTACGTATAGGTGCTTTTGGTAGACAGGACGTGCAGTGCCTCTCCCTTATCATTTTGACCATTTCGCACAACACCAGTGATGGGAAATGCATTAGTTGCTCGCTTTTATATTACGTTGATTCTTTAGTACAACAGCCACGACTTGTTAAGTGATCTGCCATTTTTTTGCGGCAATTTTGTACGGCCTTAAATAGATGTCGTGCTCATGCAAAAGGGAGGGTCAACTTCCCTTTTCCTTCAGAGTCGTTTTGTTTATTTTTTGAGAGGTTTCGAGAGATGAGACCTAGTTTTATTCGACAGCCTCGTAGGCGATGTTTGAGGCCCGAATGCACATGTGGGGGCAGATGATGCCCAAGAGGGGAGACACTTTGTTTCCAGCCAGGATATCACATGATTCACTGGACTTACTAGCCAGTGTTGACGGGCTACATCCCTTCATTATGGTCCCATGTCCTTATGTTGGCTTAGATTGGCGAGGGTGTCCCAAAATCCTCTTCACAGCTGAAGAGCCGCCAGATGATAGAGGTAATATTATTGTTTTATTTATATTTATTCTAACATGTTATTTAACTTTTTTTTATTAAATTGTGTAATGAAATTGTCTAATTATTGTTGTGTAACTATATATATTTTGCATACATTGGCTCTTTTGATGGCGAGGAGATGTCGGGTCCACCACATGATCCTGGTGTGGATCCTGATGATGATGATCAGGACATGGCTAATGCCAAGGATGATCATGATGAGGATGAGGCCAGTGCAGGAGAGATACATGCTCCTGCTCATGGTGCACTGGTGCCGCCTTTTGCTAGGCGTGGTCGACCTGAGACCAGATATAGGATGGAGTTGGCCAACCAACTCTGTGCATTTATTGTTGATGCAGGCATTAGGCCCCGCTCCTTACAGAGACATACACGCCGATGATAGGCTGTTACAGATGTGGAGAGGCATGCCACGTGACATGTACGACCTGATGTGACATGTTGTAGGAGCTACGACAGCTATTACGCGACTGAGGAGGACTATCCGTAGCTATAGGCATAGTCGATCCGTGTCACGTGATGGACAGTCTGCAAGTAGCGCCTCACATGCATCTCATGATCATTCACCTCGTGGCGCGCCTGATGAGCATGACGCTCCACTTGCAGCATCTGACAGTCATCATGGAGATGAGGCTGGACCATCGGCCACATCCAGTCAACAGCCTGCAGCTACATCCATCAGTACTAGTCATGATCATGAGTAGGCTGGACCATCAACCTTCGAGGCTGCACTATTGACTGGGCAGGCCTCCACTACTACTGCTCATATTGATGTTGTACTGCCACCAGCAGATGCATCCATCAGTACTAGTGATCATGATCATGAGCAGGCTCGAACATCGACTGTCGAGGCTATAGCCAGCTTTATTGAGCAGGAATTCACTTGTAGTATTGCTATTGATGTTGTTATACTACCACCAACGCTTGATCCATGACATTTATATTACAGTTGTATATTTTTAACATTATTTAATTATAGCATGAGTTATTTGACATATTGAGATGTATATTTGATGTTTGTGTTGTGATGATCTTAATATATAATGTTAATTTGATGTTTGAATGTGTTTATTAGTCGAATATGATGTTTGTACGATGGTTATCATCATCGTGATGATGTTTATTAATTAATTTAATATTAAATGACCATGATATTTATTAAATATTATGTCGTGATTGTAATTGTAATTTAAATTTTAATTGTATGTAAAATTGTAAAATTGTATTTGTATTTGTACTTATTGTAATTTATACTGTAATTGTATGTAAAATATTTATTAATGTAAAATTTTAATTGTAATTGTAATATTTAATTTATTATGAAATGATTGTAATTGTATATATGAAAAATTGTAAAATTGTAATTCTCATTCTAATTGTATGTAAAATTCTAATATTGTAATTGTATTTGTAATTGTAATTTTAATTGAATTATATGTAAAATATTTATAAAATTGTAATTGTAATTGTAAATGTAATTCTATGTAAAATTGTAAATGTAATTGTATATAAAATTCTAAAATTGTAATTGTATTTGTAATTTTAATTTTAATTCAATTGTATGTAAAATATTTATAAAATTGTAATTGTAATTGTAAATGTAATTCTATCTAGAATTATAAATGTAATTGTCTGCAAAATTTTAAAATTGTAATTGTATTTGTAATTGTAATTTTAATTGAATTGTATGTAAAATATTTGTAAAATTTTATTTGGAATTGTAAATGTAATTCTATGTAAAATTGTAAATGTAATTGTATGTAAAATTCTAAAATTGTAATTCTATTTGTAATTGTAATTTTAATTGAATTGTATGTAAAATATTTGTAAAATTGTAAATGTAATTGTAAATGTAATTCTATGTAAAATTGTAAATGTAATTGTATGTAAAATTCTAAAATTGTAATTGTATTTGTAATTGTAATTTTAATTGAATTGTATGTAAAATATTTGTAAAATTGCAATTGTAATTGTAAATGTAATTTTATGTAAAATTGTAAATGTAATTGTATGTAAAATTAAAATTGTAATTGTAATTCTAATCGTAATTCATGTATGTGAAATTAATGTAAAATTGTAAATGTAATTTTAATTCTAATTGTAATTGTACTTTTAATTGTAATTGTATGTAAAATATTTGTAAAATTTTAATTCTATTAATGTGAAAATTTTAATTCTATTAATGTGAAATGATTTTATTAAAATATTTAAATTTGTAAATTTGCAAATAATTGTAAAATAACAAATCTAGAATAATACAAATTTTTGTAACATAATAAAGTTTAGAAAATAATGAAAATAAATTCATGTACTTTATAATTATCATTATTTTATTATGATCTTACATATAAAAAAAAAGAACTTTATATAGTCCGGTGCACTTATCATCCTAACAAGCACTGGTGCGTCGTATAAATAAGACGCACTAGTGCGTCACAACTCTTCCGCACCGGTAACGAATAAACGCAAATAAAAAAACGCAACTCTATTTTTTTTAAGTGAAAAAAAAAACAGCAATTTGAAAAATGGGCAGAAAAATATTTTCGAAAATCTAATTTCATAAAATAATTCTTTAAATACTAAACACTTTTCATTATTTCACTATTTTTGCTAAAATTTTCAGCCAGATATTTGCAGGAGACAAACCTGGAGCAAGAGAGCAGGAGGGCACTATGGAGCAGTGAAATACGTTCGAACAGAAGTATTCAGACAATCAGAAACCAAATCTCTAGTGATTCAAACCCTGTATCATAGAATTTGAAACCATCTCGTGATTAAATTTGATTAATTTTTTATACTTTTTTCTGCAGTTTTATCCATTTTACCCTAAACCCTTCATTTTTTTTGTTTTTTCCTTTAGATTGACGTCCAACCCACAGGACGACTTGCATAGTCAGATCCCAATCCATTCGACTACTGCGTGATTTTTGAAAAAATGGATTTTTCTTTATCGGTGCACCCTGTGTACGCTACCGCACCGGTGCGTTGTATTATACAGCGCACCGCGAAAGTACTATAGTAAAAAAAATGAAAACATTTTTTTCTAATTCCGTGCGCCAATTTTGAAATAGGGCACCGGTGCTCCATTTAACTAGGCAAGCACCATACGATGTATTACACTGTTTTTGCGGTGCGTTTATAATACCCCACGCACCGTTAGGTATATTACACTGTTTTTTGCGGTGTGTTTATAATACCCAATGCACCGTACGGCGTATTATACTATTTTCAGTGCATTGTTAATATCCCCATGCACCGGCTGCGGTGCGGACCTCATGAAAGGCGCACCGGTGTCTTGAGATTTATTTTCTACTTGAAAAGTTGAGAATTTATTTATAAATATATTAATAAATGATATGGTACAGGTTTCAGATTGATAAAGAAATGTCTGACAAGAGATCAAATAACAAAAATATTGTTAACACATCAAGAAAAGCAAAAAAGGCAAGTTCTTTGTAAATTCTTTAGAAAAAATATTAGTTTTGAACTATATGTAAGTTTAACTAATATGTATTTTTTACTGTGTATCATGCAGAGCCACAAAATGACGAAGCTCGATATGATTATTTCTGATCTAGGACCAGAAGAGCGTAAAAGTTTAATGGAAAAATTGCAAAAGGATGAATCAGGTGAATGAAAAAATACTATCGATCCAATATGAGTTTCTTTTTTTTAAATTATCATTAATAATATACTTAAAATTATTAGATAACATGTGTCAAACAGTCTACTAATTCACATATGTTTAATGTTCTACAGGGACCAACAACTCAGAAAAGGAATGTTGTTCTAAGAAAAGAAAAAAAATAGAACATACAAATGAAAATAAATTGCTCCTTAGCTCATCTGGAGTGGTGTTGGAAGTTAACGAAAGGGGGAAAAAATTTTACATAATTTTGAGGGATTTAGTGGAACAAATGTATAGACGTTCTTTCCACTTACAATACAAAAACCAATCCAATGATTCCAAGAACCAAATTGTATGTAAACTACAGGAAGAGTTTCCAGAGAATTAGTCAATGAGACATGTCAAACTTTTAATAGCAAAAACGTACAACAACAAAAAAGAAGGAATGAAAAAGTAATATTCTTTTAGATGTTTGTCTAGAATTATTTATAAATATCATTTTTGTTATACTTACTTTTCATATATCAATATAAAAATTAAATAATTTATTGTCATGTTACATTTTCAGGAAGATTATGAAAATCTCAAAAGATGAACGAGCTGATATCATAAATATGCCAGTAGGAATGTCCAAAAATGTGTACAAGGAGATGGTCAAAGAAATGGACAAAATTGCATCGCTGGAGGAGCCATCTCAACAACAACTTGCTTCAAATGTAATATGTAATCATTGAATTTTTCGATCATTAAGTAAAATAAATAAACAATTTAGTATTAAATATTAATTTTCAAGTATTTTCTTGCATAAAAGAAAATAAAATGGAACCCATTCAGCACATAAAACAGGATGACATGGAAGAAAATGATTGATATCTAAGTTTGTGAGTAATTGTTACTTCCTTATAACAACTTAACTAAATTTCATTTTTGTATTTTTTAAGTTGTTTTACAAAAATCATCATTGAATGTCTTCAAACAGGCGCTAACATACAAAGAAGAACCATCAGATGAATTGATTGAAATTGGGTTAAATATGGGTTGTGCGTATATGTTGGCATATCAGAACTTAATTGTGGAATTTGTAAGCATCTATCGATCTTGTTTTACTTAGCTTCGTCTATAATTAATAGAAAAAATAAATCTTTTATATTAAATATATGATTTGTTATGGGGTATAAAACTTGCAGGAAACAAAGTATGGCACTGCGCCAACAGATCAAATCTTGAAATATGATATGTTACATTGTTTTGAAAGAATGTGTATAGTTTATGAGTCAATTGTTGGATTTGTACGTCATCTCTTTTCGATTTACATTGATGTATATTATTTAATATTGAAATTTTCATTATTCTCACCAATGTATATACACCCATTACAGTTTATTTTTATGTTTTTAGATGGAAGGTGAAGAAGAAGAAAACAATCAACTTCGTGAACAAAACATTTTTGAAAATAACCCAAGTCATGGAAATAACTCTAGTAGTGACAGCATTTCAAGCGAAGAATGATGATCACTATGTTTGGATATAAAAGCAAGGCGTGGTATTTTTTGAAAAATGTCTGTGAAATCAGAGATTTTCTTTAATGTAATGGACATAGTGTCCCAATTGAAAGTTAAAGGGATACCAATAACTGTCCCATTTTGTATGACAAAGAATGTCTTATATATATATATATATATATAATAAATGTTTTAATTTATTCTATTGTGTTCTCTATTGTCGCTATTGCGTTCTCCATTGTCATTCTCAAATGCACTAATAAAAATTTAATTCATATGAATATTGTTATAAGATATATATATATGTGTCGACTTTTGATGAATAATGAATTTTTAAAAACCACAATAATTTTGATATGATATAAAAAATTAATCCAAACATCACATTCAAATGCATTAATAAAAATTTAATTAATATGAATATTGTTATAAGATGTGTCGACTTTTGATGAATAATGAATTTAAAACAATCACAATAATTGCACTATCCCAGGTCGATGTTTCTAAAAAATACAAAATGAAAACCGGTGCTTGTATACTTACACCGGGGCGCTTGTATTCTTAAGCGCCCCGATGCGTTTTTACGACCTATGGGCATCGCACAAATACCAAAACCGGTTAAAAATGTCGAGGTGTTTGTGCGGTACGACTCTCCAGTGTGTTTATGTCTATCTACGCACTGGTGCCTTTTTACGACCTATTAGCACCGCACGAATACATATACCAATTATAAATCTCGGTGCATTTGTGTGATACTATGCACCGGGCATTTTTGTGTCTATACGCACAGGTGCATTTAAACGACCTATGGGCACCGCACGAATACCGATACCAATTATAAATCTTCGTGCATTTGTGTGATAATGTGCACCAGGGCATTTAAGAGTCTATATGCACCAGTCTATTTGTATGACATATTTGCACCGCACGAATACCGATACCAATTATAAATCTCGGTGCATTTGTGTGAAAGGACACACTGGTGCGTTTCTATAAGCCTATGCACCGGGGCATTGATATGACCTATGGGCACCGCTCAAATCCCAAGACTAATTATAACGGCCCCGTGTGTTGTATCACCAACACTATGCCCGGTGATGTTTTATACCTTAACGGCTCGGTGCATTCTTCTTCGACTGCCTTGGGGCGCCATCCACAGGTGCGCACCGGTGCGTTAAAACCTGATTAGCGCACCGAGGAAAACAACATCCGTAATAACCTCCAACCGCCCTTTTTTTTTATTTGTGTTGAATTTCTATTAAAAGCTCCGCCAAAATCTCGTAACCATAAACGGATGTGGTAGCATATGTTTTTTTGACAATCTTGGCCAATTTTATAACACTAAAAACCTCCTTTATAACCTCCACTAGAGGGTCTTTTCCTTGTAGTGGGTATCTTGTCGAGATGGTGTTTGTTCCAAATGTGTACTAGGAAAACATCATTGGGATAGTTTTGACAAACGTGCCTGTTGGCACGCTTCAGCCCCTTTGCAGCTTGTGCACAGTGATTTATGTGGTCCACTTCATGATGTTTCTTTCTCTGGTCGCAAATACTTCTTAACTTTCATTGATGATTTTTCCAGACGCACTTGGGTATACTTCTTAAAACTCAAGAGTGAAGTTTTTAACATGTCCTTGGCCTTTAAGGCCTTTGTTGAGAAACAATATAGACATCTAATTCTTAAGTTAAGACCATACAATGGAGGAGAATATGTTAACAATAAATTTATCAACTTTTACGCTGAGTATGGCATTCAATTGCAACATATTCTTCCATATACTCCACAACAAAATGGTGTAGCTGAAAGAAAGAATCACACCTTAAAAGAAATGGCTAATTGTATGCTTCAATCTAAAGGACTTAGTCTCAATTTTTGGGCAGAAGAAATTACCCGTGAAAATTACATAGTAACTCGCACTCCTACTAAGGTTTTAAGGAATATAACTCCAAAAGAAGCCTAGAGCTCAATCAAACTAGATGTAAGTCACTTTCTTGTTTTTGGAAGTGATGCTTGGGCCCATATTCCATATGCGAAACATAAAGCCTTCGAACCTGAGTGAAAAATGATTTTTTTTGGATATTCTGAAGATGTCAAAAGATATAGACTTATTCAACCAAAATAAAAAAATACAATCATTAGAAGAGATGTAAAATTTGGTGAAAATATATCGGCATGCGAGCCTAGTTCGGCAGGTGTGCCACCTTTGGCCTACGAGCCTGATTCGGCATATGTGCCACCTCTCTCTATCTATTCTATTTTTTATAGCATTCTTTCTAGTTCAGATGATGACAGTGAGGATGACAATCCTCCTCCACCTCTTTAATATATTACTTCAGCTCCACAGCTTCCAATATGGGTCCGCTCTACTCAAGATGCAGCGGGTTCTCTTGCAGGTGACCCTGCAGATCGACGACGTACACATTCTTAGTTCAAAAGAGCCTCTTCCTTATTGACTCAAGTTCTAGAAAATCTTGATCCAAACGCCTTTGAAGAAGATTTCGGTCATCTAGATTGGGATGAAGCTATGAACGAAGAATATCGTTCCTTATTGGCAAACGATACTTGGGATCTTGTTCCTCTTCCAAAAGGAAGAAAACTTGTCAGATGCAAATGGGTTTACAAAACAAAGTTTGGACCAGATGGAAATGTGGATAAACATAAAGCTTGTCTTGTTGCTAAAGGATTTTCACAAGTTGAAGGCATTGACTGTTGTGAAACCAGCTCCAAAAATAGAAGAAAAGAGATATCAACACCTTAGAAATAAGCCACTTCGAACAATATTACAAATACATTACATGAATGAACAATTCTTGGATGATACAAATTACAAAACCTCCTTTCTATATATAGGAGTCCATGGGGCCACAATGTAATCCCATTCGACCTAACAATAATAATTTAAGGGCACAATAATAACAATATGGGGGTTACATGGGTACAATAATAACAATAAGGGGGTTACACTAACAACAATAAGGGACTATACTAGTAATATAGGGACCTAACATGCCCCTCTCCTTCAAAAAAGTGTTGTCCTCAATGCTTGACTAGCTCTGGGTGCTTCTGTATATAATTCTCATCCTCGCATATAGAATCTTCAGTGGGTAAGTTCTTCCACTTGATGAGATACTCTGAAATTGATCGATTTTGTAGCTGTCGAGTTCTTGTTTCCGTGACCGCTTCAGGTTCCAATATGATTTTTCCTTCCTTATCAAGTTCTAGCAATATTGTTTGAAATGGAATATTTTTACCTATAACCTTATTTAAGCATGAAACATGGAAAACTGGATGCACCTGTGAAGAAGCAGGAAGCTCCAATTTGTATGCCATAGTACCAATCTTTTGTAACACCTTGAAAGGACCATAGTACTTTGGAGATCATTTATTATCCTTCTTAGCTTGCTTGAGGGGCATTTGTTTGTATGGTTGTAGCTGTAAAAATACCTAGTCTCCTACATCAAAACTTCTCTCGCTGCGATGTTGATCTGCCTGTTGTTTCATTCGATTTTGTGCCAAATTTAGGTTATCCTTTAAGAGCTGGAGAACTTCTTGTTGATGCTCAATGTGATCTTCCACTTCTTGAATCTTCGAATTTTCTCTTAAATATGATGTGATGGATGGTGGATGATATCCATAAAGTGCCATAAATGGGGTCATTTTTTCTGCATTATGGAAGGAAGTGTTATACCACCATTCAGCAAGAGGTAACCACTTGACCCATTGTGTTTTTTTATCAAATACAAAACAACGAAGATATCCTTCCAAACATTTATTTACTATCTCAGTTTGACCATCGGATTGAGGATGATAATATGAGCTATGAGCTAATTGAGTACCCAAACAAGAAAATAACTCCGTCCAAAAATTTCCAGTAAAAATGGGATCTTTGTCGCTCACAATAACCCTTGGGTTTCCATGTAGCTTTTGAATTGTGTCCATAAATGTAGTAGAAATTGTACTTGCTTTAAATGGTTGAGATAATGCACAAAAGTGTGCATACTTGGTAATTTTATCAACTACCACCATGATGACACGCTTTCCTTCAGACTTAGGTAAACCTGTGATAAAATCCATTGAAATCTCCTCCCAATGTTGACTTGGAATGGATAAAGGTCGTAGAAGAACCGGGGTCTTAATTGTCTCAACTTTATTCTGCAGGCAAATCAAAAATTTTGCCACAAACTTTTGAATATCATATTTAAGGCCATCCCAAAAAAATTCTTTCTTCACCCTATGGTAAGTTTTTAAAAATCCTGAGTGTCCTCCTAAAGGAGAAGTGTGCAATTCGAAAAGAATCTTTTGTTTTAGTTGGGAATTCTTACAAAGATATAAGTGATCTTTGTACCATAAGGAATCATTTTTCCAGATAAATGTATCAGATGTACTAGGATCTTGCTGCAACTTTTGAATGAGTGTCCACACTTCTTTTTCCTTCTACCATTCATCCCTTGCTTCAGTTATCCAATCTGGTTGTATAATAGAAATGGCACAAAGCAATGCTTCCACCTCTTCATTCTTTCTTGAGAGTGCATCTGCAACAACATTTAGCTTCCCTTTTTTGTATATTATTTCAAAGTCATAACCCAACATCTTTGTGACTCATTTTTGCTGCTCTTCTGAAGATAGTCTTTGTTCCAAAAAGTGTTTAAGACTATCATGATCAGTTTTTACCTTGAAGTGTCTTCCCATTAGGTAAGTTCGCCATTTCTTTAGTGCATGCAGTATTGCTAACATTTCCTTCTCATAAATAGATTTTTGTAAATACTTTCCTTTGATTGGACGACTTTCAAAAGCAATGGGTCTTCCTTCCTGCATTAAAACTGCACCAATTCCATTTCCTGAGGCATCACATTCCACAATAAAGGTTTTTGTGAAGTCTGGCGTAGCTAAGACCGGTGCTAGGCACATTGACTCTTTAAGATGTTCAAAGGCCTTAGTTGCTTCAGGAGTCCATGAAAATCCATCTTTCTTCAATAATGTTGTTAGAGGTGTTGCTATTCTCCCATAATTCTTAACAAACTTGCGATAATACCCTGTTAACCCGAGAAATCCTCGCAAATGCTTTATGGTTGTGGGGACTTTCCATTCCTTAATGGCTTTAATTTTGTTAGGGTCTACCTTAACACCCTCGTGAGATACAATATGACCCAGATATTCCACCTCTTGTACTCCAAAGAAACATTTGGATGTTTTTGCATATAATTGTTTCTCCTTCAATAGTTTGAGCACCCTGTCAACATGTTGAACATGATCCTTCCAAGACCTGTTGTAGATTAGTATATCATCAAAAAATACTAGCACAAATTTTCTAAGGAAGGGTTTGAAAATGGAATTCATCAAGCCTTGAAATGTAGAAGGTGCATTGGTAAGGCCAAAAGGCATGACCAAAAATTCATAATGACCCTCATGAGTTTGAAATGCTATTTTTGGAATATCTTCAGTCTTCATTCCAATTTGGTGATATCCTGAACGAAGATCCAACTTGGTGAAATAAATTGCTCCATGTAATTCATTCAATAATTCATCAATCACATGAATGGGAAATTTATCTTTAATGGTCAGCTTATTGAGCTCCCTATAATCTAGACACATGTGCCATGATCCATCCTTCTTGTATAACAATACTACAGGAGCAGAGAAAGAACTTTGACTAGGTTGAATTATACCAGCCTCTAACATTTTTGCAATCATATGTTCAATTTCACTCTTTTGGACATAAGGATATCTATATGGCTTGATGTTTGGAGGAACACTTCCTAGAATCAAATGAATAGCATGATCATGATCAAAAATAGGTGGGAGTCCTTTGGTAGTTTCAAAAACCTTGGAATGCTTGTCCAAGACTTTTTGGAGATCTGAAGAAATAGATGATTTTGATGTTGGAACTTCTAGTGAGCATAATTTTGCAATTACGCCTCGTTGTTCTTTCTTTAGAAGCTTTGTAATGACATTAGAGCTTATTATCTTTCCCAGCTTCCCGGCAATACCCCGTAATTCGACTTCCTTTCCTTCTTAAAAAAATTTCAAGAAAAGTTCTTGAAAATTAAAAGCTACCGTCCCCAAAGTTTGTAACCATTGTACTCCTAGTAAAACATCAGCACCTCCCATAGGAATGGAAAGAATTGTACTATTCAATACATATTCCCCCATGGTTAGCTTGATATTATGGCATTTTCCAAAGCAATTTATAGTTCCTCCATTTGCAACCATCACTTGAAATTCTAGTGCTGGGTATAGGAAACAATTCAATTCCTTGGCTACCTTACAATGAATAAAATTATGGGTACTACCTTAATCAATCAACACTATTACCTTTTTCTTCTTGATATGTCCTTCTATATTGAGAGTTTGAGGAGTGGTAATTCCTACCAATGCATTAAACGATATGGTCGGACTCATTTCTTCCTCTTCTAGGGTTGGTTGGTGGTGTATATCCTCTTCTTTTGAAGATTCTTGTTCATTTTCTTCTTCCTCTTCACAATCTATGTAAAATAATTTCTTCTCAGCACACTTATGACCTTTAGTGTATTTGCTATCACAACTGTAGCAAAGCCCTTTTGCTCTTTTTTCTTCCAATTGTTGTGGTGTCAACCTTGTAGGTTGTGCAAATCTAGGATTAGCAACACTTATCTCTTTATAGAAGTGAATGGTAGGCTTCCTTGTCGCCATAATTTTACATTCAATTTTTTTTGGCCAACCTGAATGCCTTATCCAATGAATCAGGTTCCAAAACGCGAACTTCATGTTGGATGTTATCCTTTAAAGTACATATGAAGAGATCAATCTTGTGTTCCTCTGAAATATCAGTTACCCTTATATTCAATTTTTGGAAGTCCTCGATGTGCTCCCCCACTAAACCCTTTTGTTTGAGATTTATCAATTGGCTAAAGAAGGTGTTGCTCTGTGTATCCCATGTTGTTCTTAAGAGGGGATGTTAGGATATTTCAACACATAGAAAATATTCTCCTTTTGTGTCACCTTTGTAAATCCTTCAATCCTATCCCAAGTTATTCTTAAGGGGGGGTGTTAGGATATTCCGACACATAGGCAATAGTTAAGTATAACTTGGTCTAGTGTAGAGTTAGGTAAAGTGTGTTTCTTTACTTTGTACGTTTGTAACTTATAATCTGACGGTCACGATTTGTAGTGATCTGACAGTTAACTCTCTCCTCGGTATTAACGACACCTGATCTGTGGCTTAACTATTTCCTATGTGTTGGAATATCCTAACATATGATTATGAATTAATGAAATATTTTGATTGACAAAAAAAAAAATATTAATTCCAAATCAATAGAACAATGAATCAATTTTATTAAAATTATAGAAATATAAAAATTGTATATCTTTAATCTCATACACTCGTGGTTGGCTCGGGATAGGCAAACATTTTCCTGTGGAAACCCTGGGCCTTACAACCTCAGCTTATGGCCTTGCACCGTGTGCAATGTTCTGAATTGAATTTCACAGATTTGATTGGGAGGGATCTCTTTATGGATCAATCATTCATTTTTGTCCCCTTCATTTTATTGGAGGCTTTGTTGTTTGCTCCTAATATTGATTATTCTCAGTAGTAAAGGTGATTTTATTGGATTTTTTATATCTTTCTTTTGGATGGATGGCTACCATGGCTATTCAGACCCGAGATTCACAATTATCTCAAGAGGTAGCTTCCTTTAACAACTTAGTCGCAAATGGCCCAAAATTTCAAAAGACCCCATCATTAAAGTTTGTTAAGAAGTTGGATTTCATTCCAAAAATTTTGATTTCGCCCCCTCAAGCCCAATCAAGTGCCCTTTAGTTAGCAGATCGTGGTTTGGTTGGCTAGTTCATTGGTCTATGGTTGTCTCCTCAATCAATCGGTTCATGGATCAAGACCAATTGGAAACCTAAAATGAAAGGAGAAGTGGTCTCTTCCTTTGTCGGAAAGGGTTTCTTCACCTTTTACTTTGAGCTTAAGGAGGATTGAGATCTCATTTAGTGGAAAATATTTTATGAGGCCATAAGGGCTTTAATTGGATATATGGAACTCTAATTTCAACACAGACTGTGATATTCCTATGATAATTATGGTCTTGGTTAAATTGCCTTATTTACCTCTCCATTGTGGGAACGATGCCACATTTATGCTCATTGGAAATTCTTTGGGAAAATACAAAGGGTGTGTTGAACCCAGGGAAGGGTTGTTCGCCTGTGATCGAATCCGCGTTGAAGTGGATTTGGAAAAGGGGCTTCCAAAAGAAATAAACATATGCATGGATGACTCAATGCACATTTAATATATTTTATTTGAAAGCTTGAGAGATATGGTGAATATTTCAAGTGAAATGATTAGGGATTTTAGTCAATTATTTCAAATTTATTAACACATTAATCATACTTTAAAAATTAGTTTTGTCTAAAATAAAGAAGACATCATTACCATAACAATATAAATAAGACAACAAATAATGAAGGAGTTCACCCTTCTTGGGCTACATCTCTTGTTCCAGCTTCCAATGTTGGGTCTCTTTCATTATGCTCAAAAATATGTGTTAACATCAACTCACAGTGCTAAGAATGCTAAAAGAATGTCTCTAATGGCTCTACAACAGTAAAAAAACCCCTAGTTGGGCTCTTTCTGCACTAAAAAAGGTAAAAAATTGATTGAGTTATGCTTTAATGAAGTATTTTGCTAATTGTCCTACAATTCACACTTCTCTGCAATATGTTCTACAATTGTCGCCTTTTTCGGCCACGTGGAGCGACAAATTCGCCTCGCGCCAGCGAGATTCCCACTGCACCGGGTGCATATTGTTGCCTCCTTAAATTTCCTCGTTCAGCCTATTACCTGCTAAAATCACGCCACTTGGCATATTCTCTGTCGTTGATTTCGGAATTTGAACAACAAATTCCTGCCGATGATGTAACTTCGGTTGACCTTGAGGTTTGTGCTCTATTGTGGGTTGGGGTTAGTGGGAACCCTACCCAAGGCAAGTTTTGCTCCTCTCCCATCGGCTTGACTATGGTATAAAATGTTTCTTGTAGCATATGTGATCATTGTAAAACTTTTAACCGATGGGTTCCAAAACCTTAGCATAAAACTTGGAGTAGACCGCGCATATATGTTCACGGTAGACTTAAATGTTGGGTTTCAAACCGTGTTTTCTCCCAAACTTTCATAAGTTATAACATATGTATTTCCCGCCGATATCAAACTTTGGCTTATGACATTTAATATATAGTTTTGGATTGGTGTAGTATATCCCCACATATTTGATATATGGTGTATGATTTTGGTGTATCGCATAATATATGTGGGTCTAAGGTTAACCCCTGACCCTAGTTGGTGGACCGAGGTCTAGGGTTAAACTTAGTCCCCACCTCTGAACTTGACACTAATAAACCTTATATACAACATTTAGCCCATAGTTATTAAGAATCACCATGGGCGCGATAGTAGGAGGTATGGCTAGCAGGCATGAGGTCTCAGTTTCGATTCTGGTGAAAGTTGTTCGACCTTCCACCCAAAATTTTACATGGCCATGAGGAGGCCATGTGGAAGCCTTTGATTGGCCCACATGGATCTCTCTAATTGTTCCAACAAAAAAACACATTGATCAATGAAATTACACCAAATTCGAATTATTAACATGATGCCAAGTGTCTATCAACAACTTGTCCAGAGAAACACATTCAAATGCCCATTCATGGCCTAGTCAATGTATAGACTGCTAACTGGGCATCCCTGCAAAACTATTTTTCATTTTTTTATTTGTTTCCCAAATCAATCATAATGTGATATCGGGGTCATCCGATGTCGGATTTTAGTGAAACAAGTTGCATTGGATTCAGGCCGACAAGATATACACTTTGGTGTTGTTTTCAAGCCAATCCAAGCACTTTCAATTTTGAGCATTAAACTAATCCATCGGATCAACATTCAAGAAGTAGACTATGATAATCTTCCCTTCAAGTGTCGTATCTACCAAGAATATGGTATTTTTCTACAAATTTCACCAAGACCCCAGTTAGTCAAGAAAACTCAATAGATCAATGGAAACAATCCAAACGAAGAAGGGGTCCTAATAAGAAGCAACCCCCTCAACAAGGGACATTGATAAAAAAGATCTAAGGACTCAATGAATCTCAATAATACCAGTGCCAATAAAGAAAGTATTGACCAATATGGAGGACAAAAAGACAAAAAGAATCAATATGAAGTGTTAGCAGACCTAAATTAGGAAGAAGAAACTTCTCAGAAATCTACAGAACTATACCCCCAAAATCACTCTTCTCACAGCCCTTAAAAAACTCCAGAACAAGATAATAGACTAGCCGAAGCTTCTCAGAATGCCTCAACCAATTCATCGGAGGAAGAGGAGGATGCTTATCTTTCTTCAAAGGAATCCATGGGTCCCTCTATAATGGCTAACCCAGCAAATGAAAAACGCGAAGCTAAAAAATCCAAGGATATGGAAAGGAAAACCTAGCGCACAAGAAGGAAATCCAATAGAGAAATTCGCACAGCTCAAACCGAGAAAGATAAGGAGTTGTGATATCAAAACACCATACCCTGACAATTGGTTGATCATGGTAACAAATAAGGAAAAATGGGAGTAGTGATTGGCACCTCGAAAGGTGCAACTCAATCCAAAAGTAAGTAATGAATATTATCTCTTGGAATTGTAGGGGACTAGGATTTAATAAGTGAATCACATAAGAAAAATATTTGATAATGAAGGAAAATCCAATAGTAGACCTCTTCCAAAAGACCAAACTTGATGAGAGATACCTCTAATCTAAACATAGTAAGATATGGAATAAAATCCTCCCCATTGAGGTTAGTTCTCGAGAGCTTCAGGGGGTTTGTGTACTCTATGAGATCTAGATTAACTGAAATTGATCGAAAACAAGAAAATAAAATTGCCACTTTTTTCAACATATTATCATTGAATTAAGTATGTTCTTGATCCATGCTTATCAAGGAATGCAATAAAATACATGAATAAACATAAACGCAAAGATGCAGCACAAATAAAACTTCATTTCATTAATATCAAATAACTGAAATATGTTTACAAACAGAATGGAAATAAAATAGCTAGTAGGGCAATGGTAGATTATCTCTAAGAAGAGATGTGGCGACTACATGCCTCTGAACTGCATCACAACGAGGCTCAAGGGACTTTTTATTATCTAACAATATGGAAAAACACTAAACAACCAAAACCCTAACCCCAGGAGATGGAACAGCAAGTGTTTGTGGGCCTCGTTGGGGTTAGTTATGCATCCAACATTTCGGGGTCGTAAATTGGTCATATTGTCTCTATTTGGCGCATACAATATATCATCGGAATGATCCCTCCAAGTACTATAAGATTTTCGGTGGGTGGCCAAAAATATCCACCTGGATCATTCCTCCCCCCTTTGAAAGCAATGGTCCCCATTACATTGAGTTCCTCCATAAGATGAGGAAACTTCTACCGAACTTGGTCCTTAGTGAGCCATTTTCCTTGGTGTAGGAGTTGGCCAGCTTTGAAAACGCGATACAGCTGGATCTTCTGCTTGCGAGTGTTCTTGATCTAGGTGTCCATGATCTGGTCATTTTTTGCATGTTCCATGCAGTAGGGGTTTAGCTTTGTTGGTGTGATTTGTTCAAAAATCTCTGATGTGTCCAGTAATGGTGGAAATTATGGCCGAAGGCAGTCCACATTGAACACTGGGTGTAGGCCAAGGAATGGGGGAATGTTGATCTCAAAATAATTTTCTCCCTCGGCCTTGAAAATGGTGTAAGGCCCATATTGGAGTGGACTGAGCTTTTGATGAGCTTCGGTTAGGCATTCTTTCTGCAAATACAACCAAACTTTATCGCCCACCTGAAACTTGTGTGGCACCCGATGTTGATCATGTCATTGCTTGTACTTGGCATTGGACTTCTCCAAGATGTCGTGAACCTATTGGTGGACGTGTTGGATATGCTCAATAAATCTATTTGATTTATCAGCCTCAGAAAGTAGATCTGTGGATTCTTTCTATGTAGTCGCATGAGGTATGGAAACATCAATCAGACACAATGGTTGAAATCCTAGACCCACTTGAAAGGGACTGCGACAAGTCGAGCTATGGAGAGATCTATTATAATTGTGTTGCACATAAGGGAGGATCTCATCCCAAGTGTGTGGATGCTTGGAGTTGTACATTCAGAGTATGTGCACAATCATCATGTTGATGACCTCTGTCTAGGCATCATTCTGGGGATGGAATGCAGTCGACTTAGTGAGCTTGGTGTCCAATAGTGTCCATAGGCTTGACCAGAATTTTCCCAATATGATATAATGTTCTAAGGATCCCAAAATGTACCCATACTTGTTCAAATAATAGTTTAGCAGTGTCCTCTGACGTGATGCTCTTCTTGCAGGCCACAAATATAGCCATCTTAGAAAATCTATCCACTACCACAAATACACAATCATTACCATGCTTGGTAGAAGGGAGGCCAAACATATAGTACATGGACATGGATTCCCAAGGCTAGCTGGGAGTAGGAAAAGGAGTGTACAAGCTGCTCTTCTTGATGGTTAGCTTGGAGATGGTAAAGGCAGTGCGGGATCTGATATATTTCCCAACATCTAGTCAGCGTTTTGGATAATAAAAATACTATTTTAGTATAGCCATAATTTTCTCCAGGACAAAGTGTCCTACGACCCAGTTGTAGTCTACCTCCCAATTCAACTTGGCATGCTCACTTGAAGGAACACAAAGGTGGCCTAGGTAGCATAATAATGCATCCTGGAGGTGGAAATGAAGAAATTTATTTCCATCTACTAGCATCTGGTATGTGGAGGAGAACTTTGGATCATTTTTGTATAGTTGTGTCCATCTAGAGGTCTGGTGGCTGCAATAGTTGAGAACAGTAGTCAGTGCTGCAACAGGGGGCCTGCTGAGGCAGTCTGCTACATGATTGGTGCTGCCCTTTTTTTATTTAATGTTCAAGTGTAACTTTTGTAGATATGTAGACCAGTTTTGATGGCAATCATTCTGGAACTTCCCTTATGTCTCTATACACTGAAGAGGTCAGTGATTGGTTGATGTAGGAGCATCTAGACCTAGCCAGCAATGTGATGGAATGGTCACATGTTGTGGCTAATACAAGTTTGGAGGAAGACTTGGGTGTTAATTGTGTATTAATTTCAATTAAATGTAAGTAGTTAAGAGTGGCCTAATTAAGAACAGAAATTGGGAATAAATGACAAGTGATCCTCCCTGCGTGGAGATCAAGCCTAGTAGACTAGTTTGTTTAGATTAGGATAGGGTATGAATTCTAAATATATAAATTATTCCTCCAAATGTGGAGGAGATGGTTAATTTAGATATATATTTCCTTTGTTTTAAAAAGGAGAGAGGAGGGATTCTTTTAGAGAAGTAGATTAAGTTAGATTTAGTGTGAAGTTTGGGTAGAACGAGTAAATTAGGATAGGTCTTGGTGAAGAGCGAAAGCTCAGAAGGAGAGAAGAACTGTGTTTTGGGGATAACAGAGACCATTCTCTGTATAATTTTGTGTAACACAGGCTCTGTTTTATTGTTCTGAATATTATGAATGCAATTATAATTTATGCATTGACGAATGATAAATTGTGGAAACACTATCATCGCTTGATTGTGTAATTGATGGATATAGTCATGATTCTGTGCGTAGTGTAATTGCAATCATATGAATTCCTTGTGTGATTGGGGCAAAAGGTCGAAACTCTGTTTCATTCTTTGAATGCAATTGTGGTTTGTGCACATCGAATGATAATTGGTGGTAATATGAGTATTATATGATTCTGTACAATTGTTTGAAATGGTTGCGGTGTGTGTGTTCTTATTTTTAACTATCGAATTCTTGTGTTAAGTCAAACCTGGTTTTATTGAGGTTAATGCGCTGAAAAAGTTTTAACACAGAAAATTGGGTAAATTTCGACTCACAAAACTTCTGAGCGAAGGTGAATTGATATACATATTAGTTTTGATATGAGATCGGGTCTAGTACTGCAATCGGATAGGAAAATCTGAAGATTCTAAAGGTGAGAGTACATCGCAATTGCGATCTCTGATCACCGATTGGAACAGGTCGGAGGATCAGCGATTTCCGATTCCGATTAGTCGGATCGGAACAATAGCGATTGTAATCGGGTCGGAGCTATGAACTTTTGACAATAGGTATTCAAGTCATGGAAATTTCCGATTGTGATTGGTATCGCATCGGATAAAAAACCAGATGCGAAAAGGTTATATAACAGGCTGGAATAGTGAATCGGGTCCGGAAACTTCGCGTCGGCATTATGGAATCGGTGATAGTCAATTAACATTCCATTCTTGCAAGCTGCGATCGCCGATTGGTCACATCGGTGTATGTTGAAATTAGAACGTATTGGAGATGCGATATACCAATTGATATCACATCGGAGCCACGCGATGAGAGGTAATTCTTTTTAATTTGAAATTGAATTTACGTGAGTGAAGTGTTCGGTGAACAGTTTGCTGGGCAACATTGAATGTAATTGAAGTTGCAGTGGAAAATGGAATCCTGAAGTAAACGAAGACCCAAATTGATGGGCGCTGAGATCCTGCGTTTATTTGGTTGGAGGTATGTTGATTGCATGACCAGATTGCTGTGGGACTTTGGTCTTTAATTAATTTGAATCTGATCGAAACTTAGATTGGTGGCTGAAGAATGGTTTAGGAACGCGTTGAACAAAACCTATGGTAATGTATTCAAAGGCTTGAAGTGAATTGAAACAACATATTTGAATGAGATTCAGATTGGTTGTTAATTCGAATAGAGATTGGGTTCTGTTGAAATCTTTGGAAGGAATTGAATGGTGTTGATAAACTTCTGCATGAAGTCTTTTTATTGGGGTTGTATTAAAAGTGGTGAACATATGTTTGAAGAGCTTCCGAGATTAGTTATTGTATGAGATTGCCCAGATCAGAGTCTCATTTGGGCAATATATGAGATGCATTCTTATACGCATGGCAGAGCAATATAGATTCTGGGTTTGCAGGGTTGGCCCTGCATCAATTTTTGGTATGAGAGCTTGGCTCTGTAAAAATTAAAGATGTTTGTTTCTCTGAATGAATTTTAGTACCAGATTACAGCAGTAAACTGTAGAGGAAATCCATTCAAAGCACAGGTAACAGCATAAGAAAGAATAAAGACTGCAGCAATATAAATCAAGAGAAGCTGTGAGAGAAGAACCAGATGCGTTCTTAAAAGCAGAAGTGGCAGTGAACCTGTAGAATCCAACAAGAGATTGGACAGAGAGGACAATTGAAGTGTCTTCGAAAGAGAGAGTGAGAGATTGCAGAAGCCTAGAGAGAGCAAAGGTGTTGCTCAGGAGAAGATTCCAGATAGTGGATCGTGCTTACCAAAAGACTGAGTGAGGAGAGCTTAGTGAGGTAAGATTGCAGTAAGGAGGACTTACTATTGCAGAGGCTTGATGCAGAGGTGCGAAGAGCTCATGGAAAGAGAGGAGCAGAAAATGACTACAGATAGTCATAGCAGAAGTTCACAAGGAAGCCACAGCAGAAAGGAAGATGCCAAAGCAAATGGCATGAGGATGAGTCAAGAAGAGTTTGACCGAGAGAAAGCTGAGATAGATTTCCAGATTGGAATATTGATGAAGATGCTGCAGAAAAGTGTTTGGACTATGAGGAAAAGAGTAAAGTGGCCAAGGCTACGAGAAAGGAGAAATCAGCAAGTGAAGTCAGAGATAGTAGAAGAATTGAGAAAGATTGAGCAGATATTGAGTGCTCAAGAGGAATCAGAGAAACTCAGAGAAGCAGAGGTAAAATTGGAAGTTTCCATTTGCAGACCAGAACAAGGTGAAATGTTGGGCGAAGAGGATAATGAGAGATCAGCTGAAGATCTCATGGACAATTGGCAGAATTCAGAACAATTCGAAGATATGTTGACAAAGGAAGCAGATGAGGCAATGAAGCCTTGTGATTTTGATTCTTATAGTTTGTGTATGTTTGCAAGATATGCAGAGGATGATGGACAGCCTGATGAAATTGTCACAACCAGGAATGAAGCTCTTGAGGTAAAGTATGATGAAGAATCCTTTTTAGAGGAAGAAGGTCTTGATCATTTGCAACAGAGGAAGTCCATAGATGAAATCCTGTTTGGTGTGAAACAGTCAGATGAGGTTGATATAGATCAGCAGTCTAATGACAATTCCATAGTGGTACTACAAGAAGGTAAACCAATGAATTTGTTTAATGGAATTGATGAAAGATGCTTGCAATATGATGATATAGAAAGCAGGTTAACTCAGGAGGATTGCCAAGAAAAGAATGAAGCTGAGAATGGAAATTGTGATGAACTGTTGGAGAGATTTCACAAGGAAATAGAACTCTTGGAGAGATTACTCAAGGAACCTAAAGGAGAAACAAAGCTTACAGAACCTGATGGAGGAAAAGGTGTGGAAGACAGAATTAATAAATATGATGCTGAAATCAGAGAAATTGAGCAGCGATTATTTGAAGGAGAGATGAAAGATCAGGAGCAACAAGGAAGTTAAGTCCTCAAAGGCATGAAGGAGACAGAAATATTAACTCAGCAAGATGAATATGGAGGTAACCAGAAATTTGGAAAGAATGATCAGCTACATGAGAATGAATTTGAGGAAAGCATTAAATTGCAGAAGTATAGAAGCCGGCAGCAGAATGAAGAACCAGAAATTGGTCTGGTAGTACAAAGAAAGATAAGTGAAGACCGAAAATACAGATGGAGACTGAAGAAAAAGGTGAAGTGGAAGCTATTGCAACAGAGGTTGAATGGCAAGCTGATGAATGAGTTCAGGAAACTTGAACAAATTCATATTTATTTGAAGTCACCGCAAGAAGGATCCGCTGGAATCCAAAAGATCTATGATGGAGGATTGGTGCTTGAAGCATCAAAGGAAAATGGAAGGTATTGTATTTTGAAAACTGAAGTTTGTTGTGTGTTTGCAGGTCATATCAACTTGAAGAAAGACAAACAGTTATTGAAGACTGTTGAAGAAATGACTACTCATAGTCATATGCAGAATAAGGAGGATGGCAAAAGAATTTTTGAATTCAAAGGATACACTGAGTCATTGAAGATCATTGATCTTGAAGCAAGCCAGAGTGAAGGAGGATTAAAGACAGATATTGCAGATTGTACAGAACTTTTGAGAGAACTTCTCGATGAGATGGCAGATTTGTATAAGTCGAATATTTTGATGAGGAAGCCAGGTAAAGCATTTGAGTCTATTAAGCTGATTAATTTTGATGAAGATTTACATGCAGGAAAAAGGAAATGTGAAGTAAATTCGGAAAAACAGATCGGATTAATGGAAAGTGAGATCAGAAAGCCTTAGAATGAGGAAATGGTGGTGAATTTATGGTATGAAACTACTGAACTAAAGATGAGTTTTCAAGAAATTTGTGGAGATACAGGTATGCTAGAATTTGAAGTGAAGAATGATGAAGTCATGAATAAGAAACCAAAAGAAGAACCTGGGAAAAGGCATTTGTACATTTCAGAAATGTATATCGAAGATTATTGGGACAGAGATTATGATGTTCTAAATCAAGAACACAACCAGTTGCAGCAGAATAGTATTCAGCACATGGGAAGTGAAATGGACAAAGAATTGGATGAGTTATGGAAACTCATACTACAGCATTCCAGTAAAACAAATACAGGACAAAAGAAGAAAGGAAGATTTGCTGGAAGAAATGGTACAGGTGAAGGGAATGGAAAATTGCAAATTAGAGTGAGCAAAACAGCAGCAAAATATGTGAAAATGACAGCAGCAGACAGTAAGGCATTACAGCACAAAGGCGAGAGACTTGAAGGACAAACAACAACAGCAGTAACCAAGGACAAATTATCAAATCAAGTATGGGATCCAGGAGGACACAGACATGAAGTGCATGATCAGGAGATCATGGTTAATTTAAACTTTGGGAGTCTGATGCAGGAGCATCTAGACCTAGCCAGCAATGTGATGGAATGGTCACATGTTGTGGCTAATACAAGTTTGGAGGAAGACTTGGGTGTTAATTGTGTATTAATTTCAATTAAATGTAGGAGTTAAGAGTGGCCTAATTAAGAACAGAAATTGGGAATAAATGGCAAGTGATCCTCCCTGCGTGGAGATCAAGCCAAGTAGACTAGTTTGTTTAGATTAGGATAGGGTATGAATTCTAAATATATAAATTATTCCTCCAAATGTGGAGGAGATGGTTAATTTAGATATATATTTCCTTTATTTTAAAAAGGAGAGAGCGAGGGATTTTTTTAGAGAAGTAGATTAAGTTAGAGTTAGTGTGAAGTTTGGGTAGAACGAGTAGATTAGGATAGGTCTTGGTGAAGACCAAAAGCTCAGAAGGAGAGAAGAACTGTGTTGTGGGGATAACAAAGACCATTCTCTGTATAATTTTGTGTAACACAGGCTCTGTTTTATTGTTCTAAATATTATGAATGCAATTATAATTTATGCATTGCCGGATGATAAATTGTGGAAACACTATCATCGCTTAACTGTGTAATTGATGGATCTAGTCATGATTCTGTGCGTAGTGTAATTGCAATCATATGAATTCCTTGTGTGATTGGGGAAAAAGGTCGAAACTCTGTTTCATTCTTTGAATGCAATTGTGGTTTGTGCACATCGAATGATAATTGGTGGTAATATGAGTATTATATGATTCTGTACAATTGTTTGAAATGGTTGCGGTGTGTGTGTTCTTATTTTTAACTATCGAATTCTTTTGTTAAGTCAAACCTGGTGTTATTGAGGTTAATGCGTTGAAAAAGTTTTAACACAGAAAATTGGGTAAATTTCGACTCACAGAATTTCTGAGCGGAGGTGAATTGATATACATATTAGTTTTGATATGAGATCGGGTCTAGTGCTGCAATCGGATCAGAAAATCTGAAGATTCTAAGGGCGAGAGTGCATCGCAATTGCGATCTTCGATCACCGATTGGAACAGGTCAGAGGATCAGCGATTTCCGATTCCGATTAGTCGGATCAGAATAGTGGCGATTGTAATCGGGTCGGAGCTATGAACTTTTGACAATAGGTATTCAAGTCATGGCAATTGCCGATTGTGATTGGTATCGCATCGGATAAAAACCGGATGAGAAAAGGTTATATAACAGGCTGGAATAGTGAATCGGGTCCGGAAACATCGTGTCGGCATTATGGAATCGGTGTTAGTCAATTAACATTCCATTCTTGCAAGCTGCGATCGCCGATTGGTTACATCGGTGTATGTTGAAAAGTAGAACGTATTGGAGATGCGATATACCAATTGATATCACATCGGAGCCACGCGATGAGAGGTAATTCTTTTTAATTTGAAATTGAAATAACGTGAGTGAAGTGTTCGGTGAACAGTTTGCTGGGCAGCGTTGAATGTAATTGAAGTTGCAGTGGAAAATGGAATCCTGAAGTAAACAAAGACCCAAATTGATGGGCGCTGAGATCCTGCGTTTATTTGGTTGGAGGTATGTTGATTGCATGACCAGATTGCTGTGGGAATTTGGTCTTTAATTAATTTGAATCTAATCGAAACTTAGATTGGTGGCTGAAGAATGGTTTAGGAATGCGTTGAACAAAACCTATGGTAATTTATTCAAAGGATTGAAGTGAATTGAAATGACATATCTGAATGAGATTCAGATTGGTTGTTAATTCGAATAGAGATTGGGTTCTGTTGAAATCTTTGGAAGGAATTGAATGGTGTTGATAAACTTTTGCATGAAGTCTTTTTATTGGGATTGTATTAAAAATGGTGAACATATGTTTGAAGAGCTTCTGAGATTAGTTATTGTATGAGATTGCCCAGATCGGAGTCTCATTTGGGCAATATATGAGATGCATTCTTATACACATGGCAGAGCAATATGGATTCTGGGTTTGCAGGGATATCCCTGCGTCATTGGTGTGGATGACCGTCTCCTTCCCCATAATTTAATGCTTCCATTTCCGGAAAGCCTGCATGATGTAATACATTTCTTTATCATTGGTGGGGTACTTTTGAATTGTATTGGAAAGTGTCTCACTATGATATGCCATTGGATGCCCGTGCTGGGTGAGGACTTCACCAATAGCAAAGTTGGAGGCATCTATCTAAATTGAAAATGGTTGTTGCAGGTCTAGCAACGTGAGTATTGGTGCAGAGCGGAGGTGCTGCTTCAACTCAATGAACACCTTATGTTGGGATTCATACCAGGAAAACGTTTTTTTCACTCCACCCTTACTAATCTGACTCAAAGGCCAAGTGATATGGTAGAAACACAACATGAACCTCTGATACAAATTTTCAAGGCCCAAAAACATGTGAAGCTCTGTTAGAGTGGCCAGGGCTAGGAAATCCTGAATGACTTAGATCTTATTCGGATCCACATGCACACCATGCTCATCTATGATGTAACCAAGATATTGGACCTGGCTCATGCAAAAGGTGCATTTCTCCAAGTTGGCACACAGTTTGTGCTTCCAAGGGGTTTGAAGGACCTGTCGAATATGTTGCAAATGTTATTTCCAAATCCTTCTAAAGATGAGGATGTAATCCAGATAAGCAACCACAAATGAGTTGGTGAAGGGCCGCAAGATGTCATCCATTAGCCTCATAAAATTAGTAGGGGAACTTTTCAACCTGAAGAGCATAACCAACCATTCAAAAATTCCTTGCTTGTATTTGAAGGAAGTCTTCCATACATCTGTGGGCTCTATTTGAACTTGGTGATCTCCAGACTTCATATCGATCTTACTGAAATACTTGGCCCCCTTGATCTGGTTCATAAATTCATCAATCTGTGGGATTGGATACATGTTCCTGACAGTGATTTTGTTTAGTGCCTAATAATAAATGCAACACCTCTAGGTTCCATCATTCTTTTGTACAAGTACAATATGTCTCCCAAAAGGCGAGGAACTTGGTCGGATGTGCCCTTTTTGCATCAACTCCTAGATTTTCCGCTTGATCTCTTCATTTTCAAAAATGGAGTGGCGATATATCGGCCCATTGGGTAGAGGTGCTTCAGGAGTCAGATCGATCGAATGCTTGACCTCACAGTGCAAGGGTACCCCTGCGAGTTAGGATAAGATGTCCATGTATTCTTCCACGACCATATCCACCTGTTGTTGTTGCATGGAGGCACTGTTTTTCTTCTTTGGGTTCAAAGATCCAAAGTCTCACTTCTTCTGCTTGAATTTTTGCTCAATTTTGGAGGCATATAGGTATGCTACACCAAGCTAGGATATGTCCAGGAACTCCATTTCCTCTTGAATGTATTTGTGCAAAAAAAAGTGGTACTTGAGAACTGGATGTTTCTCAAAATATTTGATACCCAAATTTGTGCGCATGGCATGGAAAATATTTTTCATCTCATGCACATCTTGATCCCTCTGTTGTTGCAGCATAGTCCATTGTATATGTCGTCATAGCTCCTGATAAGGTAGTATTATTCCTTTATGGCATATCAGAAATAATTCCAAGTGGGTGGTGCTGAGAACAGTGAGGGTTCCCCCTCATCCTTCCACTCACAGTAGGTTTCCCACCAATCCTTGACGTGGGGGATGGCTTTCAAGATTGCAAAAGTAATATTTTCTCTATTGGAAAAATCATGAAAAGAAAGATATCCTTCCAACATATTTAACCATTTATCTATGGCATCTGCATATATCTGACCTTCAAATGTGGGAATGTCAAATTCGACATGTACCTTAAAAGGGGTGTCACTTCACAGTGGCTATCAGATGAAGATGTGTCGCTTGTGGGAATTTGCCAAATGATCTTGGCAAAGTTATCCATCATCGTGTTCCTTTTTTCTCGAGCGCCTCCTCAAGAAATATTTTGATAGGATCTCCTACTCCCTCATCTTTCTTTTCTTTCACCATGGGAGGTCGTCAAGGTTTGTGAGGCTGATATTTCAAAGGTTTAACCAGATCGAGCCCTAACTCATACCCTGATCTTGTTGGGGACATGCAAAGAAAGATCGAGACCACTTTGATCCCACTGATCCAGACTTATACAGGAACATAATAAAATACATAAATAAACATAAACATAGAGATGCATCAAAAACAAATCTTCATTTCATTAATATCAAATAATCGAAATATGCTTACGGACAGAATGGAAATAAGTTAGCGAGGGCGATGGTAGCTTATCTCTGAGAAGAAATGTGGCGGCTACATGCCTCCAAACTACATTACAATGAGGCTCAAGGGCCTTTTTATTATTGAAAAACATAAAAAAAAACCCTAAACAACCAAAACCCTAACCCCAAGAGATGGAACACCAAGATTTTGTGGGACCCGTTGAGGTTAGTTGGGCAGCCAACTTCTCGAGGTCATAACTTTTTCATATTATCTTCGTTTGGCGCATACAAAATATGATCAGAAATATCTCTCTGAGTGCTACAGGATTTACCACAAGTCACTGCCTACTGCTACATGCTTGCAGCGAACCTCAAAAAAACGTATTTTAGGGGTCAAAACTGCTCTTGAAGTTCAGGACCAGAAAAATTGCAAAAATAGTAAATTGTGCTACAATTAAGGAAACTGAAAAACTGGAAAAAAACAATGGTGGGGGTTTAAGTGAAATAGGATGGTGGCCACCAATATCCACATGGATTAGTGCCATTGTAAACCTTTATATGCCTATTCATTCTAGGGAGAAACAAGAATGTTGGAAATATTTAATGGAGCTCAAAGATACATATTTCAGCACTAATTACATCACTAGTGGATATTTCAACACATCCATGCATAAAAAAGAAAAGAGGGGAGGGACGCTAGTCAGGGATCCTCATCAAAAATTTATGGAGGATATTATTAGTTCCCTTCATATGAATTATATCAAACCCTTCAAGATGTGATTCACCTGGAACAACAAAATATTTGTTCCAAGTCATATTGTCCCTCCTATGTGTTGAAGAATGTAACTAGGTTCGGTCTTCATAAATTGTACTTCAGTCAATACTTATTGTAATTTTCAAAAGAATAAAGAAAATAATTTTATATTATTATTAAATGAACTATTAAAGCATGGGTTCCATGCTTGGGTCATATTTATTTTAGGTCAAATTCCCTATTTTGGACTTCTAGGTTTTATTCTGAGTCTATAGGATTATTTCATATTTAAACTGATCCATATCGAGATTTTGAATCATGCAAATAGGTCAAGTAATGAGTAAAATATGATTTATGAAGCCTCCACACCAAGTCAAATGTAAGGTGATAAATTTGGCCTCAACCCGGGAATTTGAGCTCATCTCAAGCCTATATATACAGTGCAATTGAACTCACTTGGAACCATCTCATTGCAACACAGAAATTCAATTTTGAAGCTACAATAAGGGAAAATTTGTGAATTGAAGGAGAAGTGCTTTCTCGATTCGGTTTTGGGCATGATTATAGAGTTGAAGAAAATAAAAAAAATTTACCTCTCTCTATATTTTGAGCTATAGTTTGGGAGATCGAAGTTCTCAAAGTTTTACTACAACATTTTTTGCATCAGGTACTACCAAGGTGTTGTTACCAAGAGAAGAGGAAGTCAAAGTTTGTTTTGTTGGATGCTACTACTTGGAGAAGTTGTATTGGGCCTAAATCGAATTATTTGAAGCTATATCAAAGTCTCTACCTCAATATCGAAGCCTCAAAAATCAAGGTCGAAGTTCCAGGTCATCATAGTGATATTATTGTTGTTGTTGCTTCCAAATTCAGGAAGGGTAACAAGGAAGGCCAACTTGGTGTGGAGGAAGTTTGGGTCAAGGTATAGAGTCTCAAGAATCATTATTTAAGGTATAATTACTGACTGGGTTTTCCCTAAGAGTGGGGTTTTTTCTTTGGTCCTTGGCCTACATCTGGTGTCCTTGATCTATGTGTATTTGCTTTGATATTTTCTTAATGAACTGATAAGAAGAAAGATAAGAAGAACATAATAAGAACTAAAGAATTGATCCGGATTTATGCAGGAACGCAACAGAATAAACACATAACCATAAATACAGAGATGCAGCGGAAATAACACTTCATTTCATTAATATCAAAGAACTGAAATTTGCTTACAGACAATGGAAATAAAACTAGCTAGGGTACTGGTAGCTATCTCTGAGAAGAGATGTGGTGGCTACAGACCTCTGAACTACTTTACAATGAGGCGCGAGGGCCTATTTATTATTGAGAAACAATGGAGAACCCTAAACATCCCAAAAACCTAACCCTAGGAGATGAAGCGCCAAAACTATGGGCCCCGTTTGGGTAAATTGCTGTTTCAACTTCCCAGGGACGTAACTTTGGCATACTATCTCCGTTTGACACATATGATACATCATTAGAAAGCTCTATCCGAGGACTACAGCTGTCGGGACGAATTTTATCAGAAAATTCGCTGGCGCTTTCGTACCCAAAAAAACGTCGTTTAGGGCCTCAAAACGGCTCCGGAAGTTCAGGACCCAAAAAACTGCTAAAAATAGTAAGTTATGCCAAAACGGAAAAACTGAAAGAGACAATGGTGGGGGCCCAAGTGGAATAGGCGGGTGGCCACCAATATCCACCTGGATCAAGAATATAACAAGTAAATAATCAAGAACAAGAGGATATTTCTGCCCTTTTTATTCTCTAACATGGTATCATATCTTTGGTTGAAGAAGAAGGAAAAAGGCAGTCTCAAGGACTTGATCAAAGAAGTCATAAGAAGTTCACTGCTTTCAAGAAATATGTATAACACTATCAAGGGAGAGAGAAAGCTTGAAGGATATACAAATTATAGGTCTTGGAATAAAAGGCTTAACATCATCCTTGAAAAGAACAAGGTCTTAGATTAGTCAAAGGAAAAATAAAAATGCCTACAGAAGAATCAAATGATACTGATAAGGTAAAGTACAGAGAATTGGAATTAATAGCTATGGCTTTGATGGTTTAAAGAATAAAGGACAATATTGTCCCCTTCATATAAAATATTGATCATTTTAAGTAAATGTATGAGCATTTGTCAAAACTATTCACCATCAAGAACATTGGAAAAGTGACAAGCCTGAAGAATGAACTAAGAACTACTAAGATGACAAAGGAGGATATTGTTTCCTCTTTCTTTGTGAGGATAGAAATGATAAAAGATGAGCTTATTTCCATTGATGAAATAGTTCCAGATAAAGAACTAGTGATTACAACCATTCTGGGATTACCAACTTCTTGGGGTTATTTTCCTTCAACTCTCAATAGTTGGAAATAAACACCCACCATTGAAGAGCTATGGGCATTATGCATTCAAGAATAATTAAGAGTCTCCATGGTAACAAACAATGAAGAATTTTCAAATGCTTATGTTTCTCATCATAAAGTAAGATTCAAGAATAAGGCACCAAATAAGAAGGTTGATATGTCCACAATTGAGTGTTATTATTGTCACAAGATGGGACACTATAGGAGAGATTTCCCTAACAACCCTAGGAGAAAGAAAAGATACATGGATCATGCTAACATGGCTGAATAAACATCGTCCCCCAAGAAAGAAAATCCCGAAGAAGATTTAAGGGACTTGCACTACTAAGCCTCTTTTCTCTTATCTTTTATTTGTATATTTTATGTGGTATAGGTTTAACATCTTCTTGGATATGTATTTATTTGTTTTATAAGTTTTATGTTTTCCCTCAAGCTTGGGAGGAATCCCACAACAACTCCTCAATATAAGTATCCCATTCCCTCTATTTTTCTTCATATGCTTATTTAATATTTTGATTATATTAAATACTAAGCACTTGTATACCTCTATTCCTTTTCTAGGGAATCAATCTGCTGGATGTTCAAGAGTCATAGAGAAGGCTTCAAGGATAAAATAAGAAGCCCATAGAATTCAAAAGGTTTGTCAAATAATCAAAGGTATGTATTGACATATAATTTTTTGTTACTCTCTTTGAAATATCCATTTCTATGTTACTAATTTTTGTTATGTATAGCTCTACTGAATCCCAAAAGGATTATTGTTTGAGATGATTCATCACCTGATGTATCTACCCACCTTATACACCTATAACTGCTTATATATATAACCTTAAGAGGTTCTCTAGAAAACCCCAACCTAAGGGTATGTTGATAATCTGTGAAACCCTAAACCTATTTAGGGCTTTTTATGAAGAAATTGTTATTTTTTATTGATATATTGATAATATCGAGTTTGGGATTTTGATATGATCATGAAAGCTCTAAAATTTCTAGAGTTAAAATGAAAATGTTTGAAATCTCGAACCTCTAAAGTTTGATATAAAAAGGGTCTGATTTGACAAGGAACCTAAACCCTAGGTTTTGGTTAGGTCTACGGGTAAAATCCTTGTTATGGAAAGTCCTAAGAGTGAAACCCTAGGTATATGTTCTCTTGATTGAATCCCTATCATAGTCTAGGAAAATATATGTGTAATGCATTAATGTTGACTATCATATGATGTTCTTATAATGACGGTCTCCTAGATATGTGTGTTGACCTATTTCCAATGGTCCTAAGAATCTAGGGTTTGAAATCAAACCTTAGTCAAAGTTTGAAAGATCTAGGATGATGATTGAAAAGTCTAGGGTATACAAATAAATCCTAGTAATGATTAAACTCTCTAGTATGTATGGTAATTTGAATCTATATAATGTATGCTAAGAATTTATAGATGGAAAATATAGGGTCTACATCAAACCCTAGCAGGAGCTCTTCATGATATGTTTTGATAATTAATTTGAAATCTAGAGTCTGCAACTAACTCTAGTGAAAGTTGAACATGATGATTTCTTAGTTGTGCTTAATCTCAATTGACTCTTTTTTATGAAATCTAAGATTTGTATGACTCCCTAGTATGATAATTTTGAAGGTTGTTAGATATCTTGTAAATATAGATTGGTTCTAGGGTTTGATATATGTTGTAGTAAGGTATACCTTGGAAGAAACATTGAAACACTAGATAATAATGAAAGAAATTATGAATTAGTTTAGGGTTTATGTTAAAAATCCCTAGCAAAATGTTGAAGAGTATATGTCTCTTTTTTGGGTATCTAATATGTGTGAAGTTGAAAATTCTTTTGTGATTCTGATATATCTAACTTTATGCTTCTATATTTTTGGGTGTACTTGGTGTCTAAAGCTGTGTAGGCACATCATAAAGATGAGAATTTGATAAGTATGATGAGAAATATGGAAGCCATGAAATATTCTCCAACGCATAAAGGAATAAGTTTCTCTCCCTAGATTAAGAGGGAGCGTGGATAAAATAAGAAATGGTTATGGTTCTCTGTTTCATATGTCATGCACTAGACAAGGACTAATAGTCCTAAAGTCTTAGTGAAGACCATGAGTAATAATCATAGTCATGATTGAAGAATGCTTTGATATTGCTATAAGAAGGAAAGTGAGATTCGATTGAATAACATGTTGCTACATGAAAAGTAGGAAAGGGAAGTGTATGATGAATCTTCTTTCAAAGATTCAACTAATAGTCCTACTGAAATTAGTTGAAAGGCAACATCGAAACCCAGAAGATTTTTTTTGTTTATCCATTTGAAATTATTTATGATTGGGGTTTTTGTTTGCACAGGTAAATATCTCAAAGGACTTGATAGCATCCTGAATATCAATCAATTTGATTGGGAGAGATGGCTTGTCCTTGATCTGTTGGATCAAGGTGTGTTGAGCCTTTGTGAGTGAAGCATTTCCTGGAAATACATCAGGTTGATGCTTTATGTTGATGTATGTTTGGGAGGGTGGCATCAGGTGGATGTGCACCTAGTTCCCTAGGTTGATGAATAGTAAGTAAACCTGATGGTACCTATAGAGGTTTAAAGCTTTAGTCCATATTAGTCCTACTTGGATAGATTTCCCTGGTCGGCAATATATTCCATGGCATTGAGGTGCCTAAACTGTTGAGTGACCGATGGATAGAGCTCCTTGCTCAGTAATATAGTCCATGACATTTAAGTGTCTAAAGATTAGATTATTAATAGTTCATATAGTTGTACTATTGAGTTATGAATACCTCCCTAGTTAAGAGGGAGTGTGGAAGAATGTAACTAGGTTTGGTCTTCATAAATTGTACTTGCGTCAATATTTATTGTACTTGTCAAAAGAATAAATAAAAAAATATATATTTAAAGCATGGGTTTCATGCTTGGGTCATATTTATTTTAGTTCAAATTCCCCATTGTGGACTTATAGGTTTTATTTTGAGTCTATAGGATTATTGCAAATTTAAATTGATCCATATTGGGCTTTTGAATCATGCAAATAGGTCAAGCATTGAGTAAAATATGATTTATGAAGCCTCCACACCAAGTTGAACTCAAGCCCAGGAATTCGAGCTCATATCAAGCCTATATATACAGTGGAATCGAACTCACTTGGAACCATCTCACTGCAACGCATAAATTTGATTTTAAAGCTGCAATAAGGGAAAATTTTCAAATTGAAGGAGAAGGACTTTCTAAATTCAGTTTTTGGCATGCTTATAGAGTTTAAGAAAATCTAAATTTTGGCACCACTCTCTATGCATTTTGAGTTATAGTTTTCGAGATCAAATTTTTCAAAGTTTTACTGCAACAGTTTCTGCATCAAGTACTGCCAAAGTGCTACTACCATGAGAAGAAGAAATTGAAGTTTGTTTTGATGGATGTTGTTGCTTGGAGAAGTTGCATTGGGCCTAAATTGAAGTCTTTGAAGCATGATCGAAGTCTCTACCTCAAGATCGAAGTCTCAAGAAGCAAGGTCAAAGTTCCATTTTATCATAGTGTTGCTACTACTACTATTGCTGCCAGATACAGGAAGGATCACAAGGAAGGTTGACATTGTGTGGAGGAATTCTGGGTCAAGTTCTAGAGTCTCAAGAATCGCTATTGAAGGAAGAATTATTGATTGGGTTTTCCCCAAGAGTGTGGTTTTTCTTTGGCTGTTGGCCTAAATCTGGTGTCCTTGATCTATGTGTATTTGCTTTGATATTTTCTTGATGAAATAATAAGAAGAAATATAAGAAGAACATAATGAGAACTAAAGAAGATCACAAGTAAATAATCAAGAACAAGAGGATATTTATGTCTTTATGAATCTCTAACAGTCTGGACAAATTTCTAGTTGTAGATAACTTTCTCACTCTGAATCTCAAACTCCAATCTTTCATCCTTGGAAAAAATCTCTGCATTATGGCTCCTTTCTTTTGGTTTCTCATAAGTGGTTGTGGATTTCTAGGGTAAATGGTTTGAAGGCAACCCCATTGATATTTGGGAGACCAAAGTTAAGAGACTCAAACATGATATCAAATATTCGCTAAGGAATGGGATTCAATGCAGCAATATTTCATTATACCATTAGAGAATCAAGTTAAACGTATTCAATCTCAGATTGACTCTGAATATCTCACAGAGGGCCTTCTACACCAAGAAGTGAAAACCTTCCAATCATATCATGAGCTTCTAAGGCGGGAAGAGGAACACTAGGGATTAAAATATAGGAGCGTTTAGTTAGAATCGAGAGATAGAAACACTAAATTATTCCATAACCAAGCAAATAATAAAGTTAGAAAAAACAATATCTTAGAAATACATTACCAATGGAAAAGAATTGAAGACCTCCAATTAATTCAAGAAGTGACAATCGATCATTTCAGCAGATTGTATCAAGCTCCTGATCAGTCTTCTGAGGAAGAAGAACAATACATGTGTTGAGATTCAACAAGATGATGAGCTTAGTGAAAAGTAAGCACCTTCACTAAGTGGGGCCCGCAGGCTATTTTTAGGTGTATGTTTATTTTTAGACATGGTGAGCATATTTTATAAGCTGCAAGATGCTATTTGTAGATGGTTGGTCAAATGTGGAAAATATATGAAATTATATTTTTAAAATATTGGGCAAAGTCTTTATATAGATCGTCGATCTAAAAATAGGTGCATGTCGATTATTATTAACCCTTAATAATAATCCGACAATAAACATCAACTTATTCTCTTGGAGCACTTTATTTCAGCGAACAGATTTGGAAAATCAGTGGGCTAAAGGAATTACACAGTTCCTAGCGTTATTGGTGGCTCATGCATGGAGGACTCAATTATAACTGAAGTGGAAAAGTTATGACAGAGTTGGAAGAGTAGTTACAGGAGTTGTTATTTAGTTTGACTCAGTTAAGTGAGTTAAACTCAATTGAGCTAGTTGTATCTAGTCTAACTGAAAGATACACTAGTGAGGGTTAAGTTAATTAATTCAAAACTAATAACTCACTAACAACTGAACAGAAACAGCAGTTAACTACAATGCATGTCAGTTCCAGTGGAGACCCAGTGGAGAGATAGGTGAAAGGGTGAGATGGACTATCCGTTGTGACTATAGTGATGCATTCAATGCATCTGACATGCATTGTAGTTGCAAATGAGGATTGCACATTCAAGGCAAGGCCAATTCAAATTCATTCAGGGGCCTTCTTCAGCAAGGATTGCGCAGTGGAGGCAGGCTGTCAGGAGGCAAGAAATTGGTGCATAGATATGCAAATTTCTGCATGACAGTGTGTAATAATTGTTGATTGTACTGAGAGCTTGATGTACTAAGCTTTGTATGAGATTATTACTTGATTCCATTGATATACATAATATATGATAGTTGGGGTTTTTATCTTTAATCTTTCCCATTAAACAATTGTGTTATGTGCAATTGAATTTATTCACATGTGTTTGCAATTGAGTTTTAAATTTCCGCAAGTTTAACAGTGGAAGGATTCTGTATTTAGTAAGAAGATAAATATTTTTAGATCAGGAGAATCTAATAATACATCAGTATTAATAAATTTATACATGGTATCAAAGCAATATTGATCACTGGAGATTGCAATTGTGAATAATTGTTGAGTTTTGTGTTGGTGGACAATTCGAATTTGTTACAGAAATTTCTTGGTGTGACAGTTGAGTATTCATTGAAATGTATTTCAATGGGTTGCGATTGGAGTATGCCCTTGAAGGTAGCTCGAATTACGTAGCCTGGAAGGATAGGATGAAGGCTATGCTTGAATATAATGGACGGAAGGATTTCATCGATAGTGATGTTCCTACGCCTGCTTCTAGCGATGTTGCAGGGCTTGACACATGGAAAAAGAAGGAAGCAAAGACAAGAAGAATTCTGTTGGAAGATGTGAAATACCATATTGTGTCAAGACTTCATGGGAAATCCACTCCATTTTCAATGTGTAAGGCTTTTACAGATCTTTTCCAAAGCAGCAGCGACCAGAGGAAGTTGGCGCTGAAAGATAAGCTCAGAAAAATAAAAATGGAGAAGGGCGACAGTATTCCAAAATATCTCACTAAGTTTTTCCACTGTAGGGATGAACTGGGAAGTGTGGGGATTACAGTTGAAGATGATGAATTGGTTAGATTGGCTCTCCTTGGGCTTCTGAAGATTTGGCATAGCTACGAAGACTCTGTCAATGGACGGGAGAAACTGCCGGGTTGGGAGCAACTTTGGTCAGATCTTGTGCAGGAGGAGATAAGGTGAAGTACCAGGGATGGCTCTTCATCGAAGAATGATGATGAAGAGAATTGTGTTTTGGCTGCCAAATCAAGGAAAGGAAAGGGGAAGAAATTCCATCCAAAATCAGAGGCTAAAGGTAAGAAGCTGGATTTGTCCAAAGTGAAGTGTTTTCACTGTCACGAACATGGGCATCTCGCCACTAACTGCCCACAGAAAAAGAAGAATAAGAAGGTTGTTGGAGCTACAGCCAAAGAGGCCTTAGCCTCGTAATTTGAACTTTATTTCTCTTTGATTGCATGCTTGGTTTCAAGCTCAATGGGATCAGTGTGGTATCTTGATAGTGGTGCGCCTCTCAATATGACGTGAGACAAGGATTTGTTTAGTGACTTGGAGGAGAAGGATCTCCAAATGCATATAGAGATGGGAGACGATGGCAGATACAGTGTGACCGACATTGGAACCATTACCTTTGAGAGGGATTCAGGTAAACCGTTTCTATTGAAAGATGTTATGCATGTTCCAAGTCTGAAGAAGAACTTGGTCTCGATCGTAATGTTGGAAGACAGAGGTTATGACGTTGTTTTCAACGAGGGAAAAGCTTTCTTGCGACATAAAAAAACGGGTCAAACCAAGAGGATAGGGATTCAAGTTAAGAATATCTAAAAGTTGTAGGTAGATGGCTACGCTGCAATGATGGGAATAGAAGAAGAAGTGGTGAGCCCGGATGAGGGTTAATTATGGCACAGGAGATTGGGCCATCTTCACCATGGCGCCTTGAAGATTTTGCAGCAGATTTCTACTAGACTTCCCAAGGGTACTCTTGTGCAGTCATATCACTGCAAGGGATGTACTATGGGTAAGTTTGTAAAGACCACCTTTCATGAGAAGGAGAACCATGCTTCGGTGATCCTGGAGAGAATTCACACAGACGTGTGTGGACCTTTCTCAGTTGCTTCAACAGCAAAACACAGGTATTATGTTATATTTGTTGATGACTATTCTCGTAGATGTTGGATCTTCTTCATGCAGAAGAAGAGCGAAACATTCTCAAAGTTCTGTGAGTTTAAAGCATTGGTGGAAAAGGAGTCAGGGAAGCAAGTGAAGGCTCTGCGGAACGATAAGGGTGGTGAATATATCTCGAACAAATTCAAAGACTTCTATATCAAAGAAGGAATTCGAAGAGAAATAATAGCGCCTCATAACCCACAATAGAATGGGGTCACGGAGAGGAATAAAAAAATGATCGTGGGTGTTGCACGAGCTATGCTACATGACCAGGGCCTACCAATGCACTTGTGGGCGGAAGCATGAAAAACTGCGGTTTATGTGCAAAACCGTTGTCCTCATAGAATACTTGGCATGAGTACACCTAAAGAAGATTTTATTGGTAAGAAGCCTGATATTTCTCATTTGAATATTTTTGGCTCATCTGTTTACATTCATGTGACAAAGGACGCCAAGAAGAAGTTGGAGCCGACTGCAGAAGTTGGGATATTTGTGGGGTACACAGAAACACCCCGTAATTATCGTGTTTATTTGCTAAACAGTCGAATGACTGTGGTGCGACAGGATATAAAATTCAATGAGGTGAAAGCCATGAAGTTGTCGCTTGAGAGGGAGCTACACTTGCATGTAGAGGAGGAACTTCTTGTTCCCAAATATGAGCCTCTAGATGTGGATCAGCCACAGGAGGAGATTCATGGAGTGGAGGAGTCCACTCATGCAGAACCAAACATCAGAATAGGCAGAAAGCGTACCACAGAAGCTGAGAGACTGAATCTTGATGCGGCAGAGAATGTAGGAGTCCCTACATCACAGCGCAGAAAGAGACAGTCACCTGACCGATTTACTAGATACATGGATCTTATGAGCAAGCGTATCGTGACAGAGCCATATTCTTTTGAAGAAGCAGCGTAGGAGCCCACATGTGTAGATGCCATGGTGGAGGAGTATGACTCCATTGTCAGAAACAATGCTTGGCAAATTATTCCAAGGTTGGTGGGTAAATCAGTGGTAGATTCGAAATGGATCTACAAGGTAAATCAAGCTGCTGATGGGAGTGTTGAGAAGTATAAGGCAAGATTTGTTTCCCGGGGCTTCTCACAGATCAAGGATTGATTATGAATAAACATTTTCACTCGTTGCACGGTATTCTTCCATAATGACCATCCTTGCTCTCTCAGCGTAGATGGGTTGGAACATTCATCAAATGGATGTGAAGACTGTGTTCCTTAATGGGATCATTGAGGAAGAGGTGTACATTAAGCAGCCTGAAGGATTTTAGATCTTTAGCAGCAAATCGCATGTGTGCAGACTCAAAAGAGCGTTGTATGGGCTGAAGCAAGCACCACATGCTTGGTACACATGGATCGACAGCTATTTCACTAGACTTGGCTTCACCAAGAGTGAGACGGATGCAAACCTGTATCAAATTGTGGTGGAGGGTAAGCTTTTAATCATTGTTCTTTATGTTGATGATTTAATACTAACAGGTGATGAGAATTTGATACACTCATGCAAGGCAGATCTTGCAAAGGAGTTTTAGATGAAGGATTTGGCCCTCCTTCATTATTTCCTTGGATTGGAAATATGGCAGCGAGAAGGTGAACTATTTGTGTCTCAAGGCAAGTATGCGAGAAGGTGAACTATCTTCCAGGAAGTTGGAGGAAAGAGGATGCTACATCAGTAAAGGTAGTGGATGACACTGTTTATTGACAATTGGTGGGTTCGCTCATGTATTTAGTTAATATAATATCGAACATATGCTATGCGGTGAATCAGCTTTCGCAAGCGATGGTTAAGCCTACCAAGCTCTTTTGGAAGGCAGGAAAGCATGTCCTGAGGAATCTCAAGGACACATCTGAGTATGTCTTATGGTACAGATAGACGGATGAAGTGAATTTGCATGGCTTCACGGATACAGATTGGGTAGGCAGCCCAACGGACAGAAAGAGCACATCAGGAGGGGTTTTCAGTATCGGATCTACAGCATTTTCTTGGTACAATAGGAAACAAATATCCATGGCACTCATTTCAGCGGAAGCAGAATATATGGCAGAAATTCAAGTTGTATGTGAGGCTATCTGGATGAGGAAGATCCTGGTCGGTTTGTTCGGTTCACATTTAGATCCTACAGTGATACATTGTGATAATCAGAGTTGCATTAAACTCTCGATTAATTCTGTGTTTCATGATAGATCTAAACATATTGATATATAGTATCATCATATCAGATATTTTGTGCAGCGGAAGATCATGTTGCTTAAGTACATTCCTACGGAATATCAGGATGCAGATATTCTGACGAAGGCACTTGGCAAGAGCAAATTCGAATACCATAGAGGCAGGATCGGGGTGAAGGATAATCCCTATATTGTTGAGAGGGAGTGTTGACATTCAACAAGATGATGAGCTTAGTGAAAAGTAAGCACCTTCACTAAGTGGGGCCCGCAGGCTATTTTTAGGTGTATGTATATTTTTAGACATGGTGAGCATATTCTATAAGTTGTAGGATGTTATTTAGTTTGACTTAGTTAATTGACTTAAACTCAATTGAGCTAGTTGTATCTAGTCTAACTGAAAGATACACTAGTGAGAGTTAAGTGAATTAATTCACAATTAATAATTCACTAACCACTGAACAGAAATAACAGTTAACTACTGTGCATGTCAGTTCCAGTGAAGACCCAGTGGAGAGATAGGTGAAAGGGTGAGATGGACTATCTGTTGTGACTATAGTGATGCATTCAATGCATCTAACACACATTGGAGTTGCCAATGAGGATTGCACAGTCAAGGCAAGGCCAATTCGAATTCATTCAGGGGTCTTCTTTAGCAAGGATTGCGTAGTGGAGGCAGGTTTTCAAGAGGCAAGAAATTTGTGCATAGATATGAAAATTTCTGCATGACAGAGTGTAATGATTGTTGATTTTACTGAGAGCTTTATGTACTAATATTTGTATGATATTATTACATGATTGCATTGATATACATAATATATGATATTTGGGGTTTTTAGCTTTAAGCTTTCCCATTAAACAATTGTGTTATGTGCGATTGAATTTATTCATATGTGTTTGCAATTGAGTTTTAAATTTCCACAAGTTTAACAGTGGAAGGATTTTGTATTTAGCAAGAATATAAATATTGTTAGATCAGGAAAATCTGGTAATACATCAGTATTAATAAATTTCTACAAGTATGAACTCAGAGATCTGGGAAAACAGGAGCGCTGCTAGGTCTGAAACCTGTGCTGCGTGGCTGCCCTGCGGCGGCCTGCCAAGGCCCGATCCCCTTCTTTGCGCAGTTCTGAGATTTGTTGTGAGTACTGACCTCTGTGCAGTGCCGCTTCCCTACGGCGGCCTCTCTAAGTCTCGATCCCATGGAGACGTAGGGCTCCCCCATGGAGCCCCCTTTTTCGCCTTCTGTCGCCGCTTTTAATCAGCTTCTCGCTGGTTTTCCCCGGAAGAAAAAGAGCGAAGCTTCTAAATTTGTTAAGAAGCTTGATGATATCCCTAAGATCTCTTTGCCGCCAGAAACCCCCATGCAAGTTTCTTTGTCTCTAGCTGAGCAGGGTTTAATTGGCCAATTCACGGGGCTTTGGCCTTCCCCGAAAACTACTGAGCAATGGGTTAACAAGAATTGGGCTCCTCTGATCAAGCAAAGTGTTGCTTCTTACTTTCTCGGACGAGGGTACTTCCTCTTCGAATTCTCCTGCAAAGAAGACAAAGATCTGATCTTCCAAAACGGGCCGTATTTCATGGGCTCTCAAGGCCTTTATTTGAACAAATGGACTCCGGATTTTGATCTAGTTGTTGATTTCCCCAAGACTGTCCTGGTGTGGGTTCGGCTCCCGAATCTCCCATTTCACTGCTGGAACTGGGATTCCTTGAAGCACATTGGCAACACCCTCGGGAAATTCATAGATCGGGCAAATAACAAGGACCAGTATGACTGTGCTAGGATCTGCGTTGAAGTAGATCTCGAGGTGGGTCTTCCAGAGGCAATCAAAATCAATGTCAGTAGCTAGTCTCATGTGTAGATCTTGGACTATGAGCAGTTGCCATTAAAATGCAAGAAATTTCATGTTCATGGGAATTTTTCCAGAAACTTTCCAACTAATGTAGAGCAAGAGAAAGGAAATGAAGAGGGTTGGAACCAAGTTAAGCGTACAAAGATCAACCACAAAGGACAAAAATCGGGAGGACTCAATGGGAAGGGCCCTCTTCAGGCCAATGCCCAGCGCCCCCCTCCCAATAAGGCATCAGAAAACAAGTTTGTGCTTCTAAGCCAGCAAACAGAAGCAACTCAGGAGATCGAGACCCAAAAACAAGCCTCTCCAAGTAAAGGCACTCCTTCAATTTCAATCAAAGAAACAAGGTTTGAAGATCCCAAAGGCATGGCTCTAGAAGACGAAGAAGAAGTACAGGAAACGGAAGAGTCAGAGGAGGAAGGAGAAATAGGAGAGTCCCAAACTCCAGTAAGGAGATCCACCAGAGGTCGCAAAACTGACAGGTAAAAAAGAGAGCAGGAGACCTTCAAAGACAAGCTACTGGGAAGTCAGCCTACTCTGGAAAAGCTGCTAGCCTCAAAGCCTAGGATGACGAAAAATCAACCTCAAGGCTCCAAGGGAGCCCACCAGAAACTTAAATAATGAAGGTCATCTCCTGGAACTGTAGAGGTATGGGGAGCAAAGTTAAAGAAGAAGCCATTAGAAGCTTAATAAGAACAGAATCTCCAGACATACTTCTCGTCCAGGAGACCAAGCAGGAAGACGTAGCCTTCCTGCATGCAAGCAAGAAACTTTGGATTAGAAGCGAAGCAAAAGCAATCTCTGCCCGGGGAGCCTCGGGAGGGATTGGCACACTATGGAACGCCAACAAATTTGCAGTCATCTATGAAGCTAGCTACACACATTGGTTGATGCTTAAAATGCAGAATCTGGACTCCAAAGAAACTTTTTGTCTATTTAATGTATACTCTCCTGTCAATGTTGGGGAAAAAAAGGACTGCTGGGATTCTATAAGAAACCAAGTAGACTTGGCAAACCTAGAAAATATTATCATTGCTAGAGATCTCAACCTCACTCTTCACCCGTCTGAAAAAAGAGGAGGTTGCGCAGTCCGAGATCCGGCAAGGGAATGGGCGGAGGATCTTATGCAGGACTGGGATTTGTTGGATGTCAAACCCTCCTCCGGTAAGTACTCTTGGTCTAACAAAAGAGTTTGCCTAGGCCATATAGCTGCCATATTAGATAGGTTCTTCATCCAAATCTCCTTTCTATTGCTAGGGTTAGAACCTAGAATGAATATTCTCACTAACAGCATCTCGGATCACAAGCCCATCAAGCTCGATCTCCTGGCCCATCTTGATCTGGGGCCTATCCCTTTCAGATTCAGTCCCCTCTGGGTCAAGGAGCTAGACTTCATGCAATTAGTCAAGGATTGTTGGAGTCAGCCTGTCAAAGGATCTCCTTTCTTTTTCTAGGAGGAAAAGCTTAGAAGGGTGAAAGGGGCTCTAAAACGATGGGCCAAAACTCTTCCCAACCCTGCCTCAGAAAGGAAATCCATCAAAGCTTCTCTTGCTTTTCATCAATCTCAAATGGAGAACGTTATCATCACAGAAGAGCTTCTAGACCAAGAGGCTCGGCTGCAGCAGAGTTTTCACAAGGCCTGCTTAGCAGAAGAAGAATACTGGAGACTAAAATCTCGAAATCTTTGGCTTAAAGCAGGGGACAGGAACTCTTATTTCTTCCATAAACAAGCACAAGCCAGAAAATGTTTCAACACTATCTCTGAAATCAAGGAGGACAACGTCACCCACAAGGAATTTGAGGACATCAAGAAAGCAGCCTTTTCCCATTTTCAAAAATTGTATAATGAGGACACGGATCCGGACCAATACTCAGATCTATTAGACATTGTTCCATATTCAATCTCCCCTCGCATGAATGAGATCCTTGAGGCCAAATTCACTAAAGAAGAAGTTAAAAATTCCCTCTTCTCCATAGATCCGGACAAAGCTCCTGACCTGGACGGCTTCTCTGTCAGGTTCCTTTAAGTTTGTTGGCTGATAGTTGAAAAGGATCTTCTCAAAATGGTCCAAAAATCTCAAAACACACAGAAAATCGGAGGAAGCACAAACTCAGCTTTTTTAGCCCTCATCCCAAAGGAGAAGGGCGCCAACAACTTCAACAGATTCCGCCCAATTTCTTTATGCAATACAGGGTATAAGCTAATCACTAAAGTAATTGCAAACAGGCTGAAGATCATTCTTCCTAAAATAATTCCGAAGAACCAAGGAGGCTTCATCCAAGGAAGGCAGATCGTGGATAACTTCACCCTTGTTCAAGAGGAAATCCACTCAAGTCTACATCGGAAAGAACAAGGTATGGTTCTTAAACTCGACTTAGCTAATGCTTTTGATCGATTAAATCATAGATTTCTGTTAAAATTCATGAGCAAGTTTGGTTTTGGAGCAAATTTCATTAAATGGATCTGGGCTTGCATATTGGAGCCATGGATTGCTCCTCTAGTAAATGGCAGAGCCACCGATCTTTTTAAAGCTTCGAGAGGGCTTAGGCAGGGGTGCCAACTCTCACCTCTGCTCTTTGTAATCCAAGCCTCTATCGTCAGCTTCCTGTTAGATAAAAAGATGCAAAACCAAGATATCAATGGTTTGTGTGTGGCTAGAGGGGTCAAAAACATAAATCACGCCTTATTTGCGGATGACACTTTGTTATTGGGAGCTGCCACTATCTCCTCAGCCTCCAAGTTCAAAGCAGTTCTGGATGAATTCTGTGAGGCCTCAGGCAGTGTCTTAAATAAAAACAAATTCCATATCTACAGTTGGAACACCTCGCCCAGATTGCTCTCTGCTATCTCTAGATGTTTGGGCTTTGCAGCCTCATCCTCTTGGACCTCTTTCAAATACTTGGGTCTTCCTGTTTATCATAAAAGACCTGTAAGCAAAGACTGGCTACCGCAACTTGAAAAATTCAAGACCAGGATCCAAGCCTGGGGATACTCCTGGCTCAACCCTGTTGGTAAATCGGTCCTAATCAAATCTGTGCTCTCTAGTCTCTCTCTTTATCAATTTGTTGTGCTTCTCGCTCCAGCAAGCATTATAAAAAAAAATGGAGTACATTCGAAAGTTTTTTTGGAAGGGAGGCAAACAGAATGAAAACAAGCTCCCCCTTATCAGCTGGGAAACCATCTCAAAGCCATTGTGGGAGGGTGGTCTGAATTTAAAAATCTATGTCAGCAAAACATAGCTATGGCAGCAAAGATTATTTAGAAGATCATTGCGCCCAAGCCAGGTTGGGCTCAACTGGCTCTCTGGAAAAAATATTTCAGAGGTCCTAGATCCAGCTGTTTAGACAAAGTAACTCATCAGCCGAATTCGTCCTTCCTTAAATTTTTTGCCAAAGCTTCTCCTCTAGTCAATGCGCACTCCTTCTGGATTCCAGGGAACGGCAAAAATATTAATATCTGGACAGAAAAAATCATGAACATGGATCCTATTGAACACAGGGCCCCCATTAGAGCATTGCGCTGCTAGATGGAGGGAGAGGGGCTTCGAACGTTGTGGGATATTTCGCTGTGGAGTGATTCTGTTTGGGCAGGATGGAAATGTCTTGTTGTGCCGCCTCATTCGCTTGACGAATGGACCACTTTGCTCAACCTCCTTCATGGATTGGCGCCCTTTCACATAAGGAGAAGAGACTCGAGAGGTTGGGGGCAGAATGCCAGAGGCTACGTGGTCTCCATGGGATATGCTAAGTTGAGCGAGACACCTCACGTTCCCCCTGACCCAGCACCTGGGCATGGTGTCTGGCGTATCCCTTCATGGCCCAAAATCGATTTCTTTGCTTGGCTTCTTTGCCATGGTAAAATTCTCACGTTCGACATTCTGCAAAGGAAAGGATTCCATGGCCCTTCCAGATGTTCTCTGTGTAAAGAAAATGCAGAGAGCGCTGTCCACTTAATGCTTGACTGCAGCTTCTCTAAGCAGATTTGGTTCTCCCTCATCCACAATCTGGATCCCAGCATTTCACTACCTTTTTCCACTGCTGATCTTTTATCTTGCTGGGCATACAAGTATCCTGGCCCTCCTCCAAAAAATTAGATTATCAAAACTGCATGGGCTGTCCTCCCAAAGGTAATCTGCTGGCAGATCTGGCTTGAAAGAAATAGAAGAATTTTCAGAAATTTCGAACAGAATCAAAAGGTATTAGAAACCAAGATTAAATGTCAACTAAAAGAGTGCTTGACTGATTTAAAAGACGATTCTAATCTCAGCCAACAGGACATTTCTTGGGGAGCTTCCCTTGATTTGCAATTCCAAACAGCAGAGAGAAACGCTCCTCCTCTCAAATACTGGCAAATAAGAAAATCTGAAACTGACTTTCAAGATTGGCTTTCATCTCATTCAAGAAACTCTCTCTTCTTTGATGGGGCAGCAAAGGGCAATCCGGGCAAAGCTGGTGCAGGAGGCGTTGTTGTAAGTCCAGTTGGGGAAAAAATTCATTCCTATGCTTGGGGACTTGGCCATTCATCCAGCATCCAAGCGGAAGCCTTGGCTCTCTTTCAAGGTCTTAAGATTCTCAAAGATTTAAATATAAGGGAAGCTAATATTATATGAGACTCACAAATCATCATAAATGCCATGATCTCAAATTCTCCAGCATCGGACCTCAAATTCGCAAGACTGATTGTCAGAATCAAGGGCTTGGAAAACTTTTTTCAAAAGTTGAACTACTATCATGTGCTCAGAAATCATAACAAAGAGGCCGACAGTGAGGCCAATAAAGCTACCCTCTTCCCTGTTGGAGTCAAGTTGAAAGACGAAGAAGAAACATGGGAACCTATCCCATAAGCTGATTGTTGTCATGCTTTACTGCTTTCTCCTAAATCAATTTGTTTGCATTTTCAAGTTGGGGAAAATATCTGAAATTGAATTTATAGCTATCTCTGCAAGGAGAAAGTCCTCAAATTTTAGCTACATTCTAAATCTCAGAAATGAGGGGCAACAGGATATAGACACCCTCAATGTAACCAGATTTCTGGCATTCAGGCCAAGTTGAATATAAACAATCCATAACCGTTACTGTAAAAAAAAAAAAAAAAAAAAATAAATAAATAAAAAATTCTAAAACATATTGGAAAGTGTTCTTGGACTATTTTAAGATTAAATGAATGCTTCTCTCACCGTCCCTCCTAATACAGAAGAAATAAAACATGTTATTTTCTCCTTCCATCTAGACAAGGTTCGGGCCCGAATGGATTCCATGCTCTCTTTTATCAACAGTTTTGGGATATAATTCGTAAGGATATGATTAGAATGGTAGGCTACTTGCTCAAGCATATCTACATGGGGGGGAGGAATCAATTCTTCATTTTTATCCCCCATTCCTATAGAGAATAATCCTTCTTCCTTTGTCAGGTTCCGGTCGATATCGTTTTGTAATGTTTTTTACAAAATAATCTCTAAAATCCTTGCAATGAGACTAAAAAAAATACTTCCATCCATTATATCTGAGAATAAAGGAGGATTTGTCTTGGGAAGACAAATATTTGATAATTTCATCATGATTCAGGAAGCGGTAGACTCCAGTTGGCGAAGGGGAGATCAGGGTATGATAATTAAGTTAGACATGGAAAACGCTTTTGATAGGGTCAGGGACAATTTCATCTTCAAGGCTATGAAAAATACGGGCTTCCATGAACAATTTGTTTTGTGGGTAGCTTTATTTATTTATTCTCCTTGGATTCCCCCCCTTATCAATGCAAGAGGTACTCATTTTTTCAAAGCCTCCACGAGTCTCAGGCAGGATTGTCCGCTCTTCCCATTTATGTATATCATCATGGTTGATCTTTTGAGTATGATATTGGAACATGAAACTGTTGTGTAACCAGCTCCAAAAATAGAAGAAAAAAGATATCAACGCCTTAGAAATAAGCCACTTCGAGGGGGAAACCTCCAATACATTACATAAATGAACAATTCTTCGATGATACAATTTACAAAACCTCCTTTCTATATATAGGAGTCCATGGGGCCATAATGTAATCCTAGTGGGCCACAATGTAATCTAGCCGACCTAACAATAATAATTTAAGGGCACAATAATAACAAAATGGGGGTTACAAGGGTACAATAATAACAATAAGGGGTTTACACTAACAATAATAAGGGACTATACTAGTGATATAGGGACCTAACATGCCCCTCTCCTTCAAAAAAAGTGTTTTCCTCAACACTTGAGTAGCTTCGGGTGCTTCTGTATAAAATTCTCATCCTCCCATGTAGAATCTTCAGTGGGTAAGTTCTTCCACTTGATGAGATACTCTGAAATTGATCGATTCCGTAGTTGTCAAGTTCTTGTTTCCATGACTGCTTCAGGTTCCAATATTATTTTTCCTTCCTCATCAAGTTCTGGCAATATTGTTTGAACCGGAAGATTTTCACCTATAACCTTCTTTAAGCATGAAACATGGAAAACTGGATGTACTCGCGAAGAAGCAGGAAGCTCCAATTTGTATGCCATAGTACCAATCTTTTGCAACACCTTGTAAGGACCATAGTACTTTGGCGATAATTTATTATCCTTCTTAGCTTGCTTGAGGGACATTTGTTTATACGGTTGTAGCCGTAAAAATACCCAATCTCCTATATCAAAACTTCTCTCGCTGCGATGTTGATCTGCCTGTTGTTTCATTCGATTTTGTGCCAAATTCAGGTTATCCTTTAAGAGCTGGAGAACTTCTTGCTGATGCTCGACGTGATCTTCCACTGCTTGAACCTTCGAATTTCCCCTTAAAGATGATGTGATCGATGGTGGATGATATCCATAAAGTGCCATAAATGGGGTCATTTTTGCTGCAGTATGGAAGGAAGTGTTATACCACCATTCAGCGAGAGGTAACCACTTGACCCATTGTGTTTGTTTATCAGATACAAAACAACGAAGATATCCTTCCAAACATTTATTTACTATCTCTATTTTACCATCAGATTGAGGATGATAAGATGAGCTATGAGCTAATTGAGTACCCAATCAAGAAAATAACTCCGTCCAAAAATTTCCCGTAAAAATGGGATCTCTGTCGCTCACAATAACCCTTGGGCTTCCATGTAGCTTTTGAATTCTGTCCACAAATGTAGTAGCAACGGTACTTGCTTTAAATGGATGAGATAATGCACAAAAGTGTGCATACTTGGTAAGTCTATCAACTACCACCATGATGACATTCTTGCCTTCGGACTTCGGTAAACCTGTGATAAAATCCATTGAAATCTCCTCCCAACGTTGACTTGGAATGGATAAAGGTTGTAGAAGTCTCGGGGTCTTAATTGTCTCCACTTTATTTTGCTGGCAAACCAAACATTCTGCCACAAACTTTTGAATATCAGATTTAAGGCCATCCCAAAAAAAATCTTTCTTCACCCTGTGGTAAGTTTTTAAAAATCCTGAGTGTCCTCCTAAAGGAGAAGTGTGCAATTCCAGAAGAATCATTTGTTTTAATTGGGAATTCTTACAAAGATATAAGCGATCTTTGTACCATAAGGAATCAATTTTCCAACTAAATGTATCAGATGTACTAGGATCTCGCTGCAAATTTTGAATGAGTGTCCATACATCTTTGTCCTTCTTCCATTCATCTCTTCCTACGGTTATCCAATCTGGTTGGATAATAGAAATGGCACAAAGCAATGCTTCCACCTCTTCATTCTTTCTTGAGAGTGCATCTGCAACAACATTAAGCTTTCCTTTTTTGTAGATTATTTCAAAGTCATAACCCAACATCTTTGAGACCCATTTTTGCTGCTCTTCTGAAGATAGTCTTTGTTCCAAAAAGTGTTTAAGACTATCATGATCAGTTTTTACCTTGAAGTGTCTTCCCATTAGGTAAGTTCGCCATTTCTTTAGTGCATGCAGTATTGCTAACATTTCTTCTCATAAATAGGTTTTTGTAAATACTTTCCTTTGATTGGACGACTTTCAAAAGAAATGGGTCTTCCTTCCTGCATTAAAACTGCACCAATTCCATTTCCTGAGGCATCACATTCCACAATAAAGGTTTTTGTGAAGTCTGGCGTAGCTAAGACCGGTGTTAGGTACATTGCCTCTTTAAGATGTTCAAAGGCCTTAGTTGCTTCAGGAGTCCATGAAAATGCATCTTTCTTCAATAATGTTGTTAGAGGTGCTGCTATTCTCCCATAATTCTTAACAAACTTGCGATAATAGTCTGTTAACCCGAGAAATCCTCGCAACTGCTTTATTGTCTTGGGGACTTTCCATTCCTTAATAGCTTTAATTTTGTTAGGGTCTACTTTCACACCCTCGTGAGATATAATATGACCCAGATATTCCACCTCTTGTACTCCAAAGAAACATTTGGATGTTTTTGCATATAATTGTTTCTCCTGCAATAGTTTGAGCACCGTGTCAACATGTTCAACATGATCCTTCCAAGACCTGCTGTAGATTAGTATATCATCAAAAAATACTAGCACAAATTTTCTAAGGAAGGGTTGGAAAATGGAATTCATCAACCCTTGAAATGTAGAAGGTGCATTGGTAAGGCCAAAAGGCATGACCAAAAATTCATAATGACCCTCATGAGTTCGAAATGTTGTTTTTGCAATATCTTCAGTCTTCATTCTAATTTGATGATATCCTGAACGAAGATCCGACTTGGTAAAATAAATTGCTCCATGTAATTCATCCAATAATTCATCAATCAAAAGAATGAGAAATTTATCTTTAATGGTGAGCTTATTAAGCTCCCTATAATCCGGACACATTCACCATGATCCATCCTTCTTGTGTACCAATACTACAGGAGCAGAGAAAGAACTTTGACTAGGTTGAATTATACCCGCCTCTAACATTTCTGTAATCATACGTTCAATTTCGCTCTTTTGTAAGTAAGGATATCTATAAGGCCTAATGTTTGGAGGAACACTTCCTGGAATCAAATGAATAGCATGATCATGATCACGAATAGGTGGGAGTCCTTTGGGAGTTTCAAACACCTTGGAATGATTGTCCAAGACTTGCTGGAGATCTGCAGAAATAGATGATTTTGATGTTGGAACATCTAATGAGCATAATTGTGAAATTACGCCTCGTTGTTCTTTCTTTAGAAGCTTTGTCATGACATTAGAGCTTATTATCCTTCCTGGCTTCCCTTCAATACCCTATAATTCGACTTCCTTTCCTTCTGAAAAAAATTTCAAGAAAAGTTCTTGAAAATTAAAAGCTACCATCCCCAAAGATTGTAACCATTGTACTCCTAGTACAACATCAGCACCTCCCATAGGAATGGAAATCATTGGACTTGTCAACACATATTCCCCATGGTTAGCTTGATATTATGGCATTTTCCAGAGCAATTTATAGTTCCTCCATTTGCAACCATCACTTGACATTCTGGTGCTGGGTATAGGAAACAATTTAATTCCTTGGCTACCTTATAATAAATAAAATTATGGGTGCTACCTGAATCAATCAACACTATTACCCTTTTCTTCTTGATATGTCCTTCTATCTTGAGAGTTTGAGGAGTGGTAATTCCTGCCAAGGCATTACACGATATGGTCGGATTCATTTCTTCCTCTTCTAGGGTTGGTTCTTGGTGTATATCCTCTTCTTGTTCATTTTCTTCTTCTTCTTCACAATCTATGTAAAATAATTTCTTCTCAGCACACTTATGACCTTTAGTGTATTTGCTATCACAACTGTAGCAAATCCCTTTTTGCTCTTTTTTCTTCCAATTGTTGTGGTGTCAACCTTGTAGGTTGTGGAAATCTAGGCGTAGCAACACTTCCTTCTTTATAGAATTGAGTGGTAGGCTTCCTTGTCGCCATAATTTTACATTCAACTTTTCTTGCCAACCTGAATGCCTTCTCCAATGAATCAGGTTCCAGAACGTGAACTTCATGTTGAATTTTATCCTTTAAAGTGCCTATGAAGAGATCAATCCTGTGTTCCTCTGGAATATCAATTACCCTTATATTCAATTTTTGGAAGTCCTCAATGTGCTGCCCCACTAAACCCTTTTGTTTGAGATTTATCAATTGGCTAAAGAAGGTGTTGCTCTTTGTATCATCATAATGTGCTATTATTTCCTCCGTAAGAATTGACCAAGTGACAATTTTTTTACGGGAGCAAAGCCATCGATACCATACAAATGTATTTTGTTCTAAATGCAAAGTTGCAATGCGTACCTTTTGTGTGTTTTGCCCATTATGGAGATCAAAATATTTCTCCATCTGTAGTATCCATGTTACAGGATCCTTTCCATCAAACTTCCTCATATCCATTTTTGGAATATGGTGGTTCTTCCCGCCAACATTAGAGTTTATGAAATCACGATTAACATTTATTTTGTTCTCATCATGAGGTTCTTCTACTATCTTTTCACCATTAGGAAACCTTTCTTGTATCCACTTTGTCAAATATTCGATGTTTGATTTTAGATCATCCATCTTAGCTTCCATGCCAGCTTTCTTAGCTTCCACACCATCCATCTTAGCTTCCACGCCTTTCTTCAAACCGTCCATCTTCACTTCCACGCCTTTCTTCAAAACTTCCATTTCATTTTTTGTTGCTCTTTGCGAGAGTGAAATTTGTTGCACTTGCTCTTGTAATTTTGATAGATCATGTTGCAATTATTCATCTTCATGATTCATGGTAGAGCCTTCTGAAGGCTTAATGGATGTTGAATTATTTTTAGGCGCCATTTTAGAATCCAATATTGACACCTATTCTACAATATTGAAGAAGATTTGCGTACATTTTCCGCACCATGGTATTCTCAATACCAGGGGTCTTTACCATAGTATTGGCCCATAATAATGAGCATGGAAATGAATATTTGATCTCATCAAAGAATACCATCGAAACTACTAAGGGTTTTACCCAAGGTATTGGCTAAGGCCTATACTGTATAAGGAGATGGAGATAAAAGTGTTATGTGTGAAATTTGTGTGTTTTCTATGAATGATTTGATATGAAACAAGTGTGCACCAAGGAGAAAAGAAAAGACTCGGAACAAATTATGATTGGGTGATTGGGTGATTGGGTGATTGATTCAGTGGTACAATGATTCAGATTCAGTTATTAATTTTTTGAGATATGTACGTGGGTATTCTTCAGGAGAAGTGTGTACATACACAGGTATGATTAAGAAAAGTAGCGTACACCATCTGATGCATGCTTGAACAGGGTTTGCAGTGGAAATATTTGGTTTTTGTGATGGGTAACAGTGTTTTGGTATATTGATGAGTGGGTATGCATTGATATGATACGTATTGATCTAGTTTAATCTAGTTGCATTGGTTACAGTTATAAACTTGATGGTTCAACATTTGAGTAGTTGATTTCAGAATTGTTGGGAATGGATCTAATTTGAAACATTCTGAAAATTGATCCACAAAGAGTTAAGTATAACAGTCTTCAAAAAGTGGGGTTGTATCATTCTTCCAATAGAAGCTAGAAAATGAGAGAAGGTTGTAGCTTTCTCCAGGTAGGAGCCTGCGTACTGGTTAAAGTTTTCACCGATACAAGATTGTAAGAAAATCATTTTAATAAAAGAAGACAGGGACAACAGTAGTGGTGTTTTTCTCCCACATTGGGTTTCTACCTAAAAATCTCGATGTTCATATGTGTTGGTGTGTTTATTATGTGTTAAAAATTTGTCCTCTCTTTACTGCTCATAGTTACTGCTTAATACATTTTTAATGAAGTAATGATGCACTGGTTAAAGAATAACATATGATGAATTATATGTAAAGTTAGTTGACTGTATAAACGCAGTAGGTTCATTGAATAGTAGTCACGTATATAAATTGGAATAAGAAAATAAAATTGAAATAAGGGCTTAAAATTCACCCCCCCTCCCGCCTCTCATTATTTTTCCTAACAATTGGAATCATAGCAAGTCCTTCAAAAGAAGCTAGATCGCTTGAAGGAAGATTCATCAAGATGAGTAATCAATAGCGAGTAGCATATATCAAGTCACCATTATTTAATGGATCCAATCTAGTTTTCTGGAAATTCAAAACAAGATATTATCTACAGTCACTTGTATTTGATGTTTGGGGAATATTTGAAGGTTGTTATCAGTATCCATACTCCATTCCTACAGACGAAGCAAAAATAAAATAAAATAAATCAAATTAAAAAATAAATAAATAATTAATATATATATATATATAAGACCAATGCAAAGGTTGTCAACGCTCTGTTGGGAAGCTTGGCATAATCAGAATTTGTAAATTTTATGCAATTGAATACCACAATGGCCATATGGGACAAAATCATCAAAAGTTATGAAGGTGACACTAAGGTAAAGAGTGTCAAACTTCAAACATTTATAATTCAATATGAGACTCTCATAATGCATAGTGATGAAAGTATTGCAAGTTTCTTTCTTAGGATATATGAGATTGTTAATTCAATGAGAAACCTTGGTGATGAAGTAAAATCAATGCTTGTTGAGAAAATATTAAGATCTCTAACCCCAAAATTCAATTCGAAAGTCTCTGCAATTGAAGAAATGTGGAATTTGAAGAACCTTATTATTTATCAACTTCAAGGGATTTTAACAGCTTATGAAATGAGAAAATGGGGTCCCTTACATATCATAGAAGTTGCATTCAAAGCTACTTCTAAAGTAAAGGAAAAGGAGGAGATTAAAGAATCAATTTAGGCCCCACATGGCGTATTCCTCAGAGAGATCTTTCCAACGAGGTATCATACGCGCCAAACGGAGATACTATGACCAAGTTACGACCCCAGGAATTTGGTTGCCAAACTAACCCCAACGAGGCCCATAAACTCTTGGTGTTACATCTCCTCGAGTTAGGGTTTTGGTTGTTTATGGTTTTCTCTTATTTTTAAATAACAAAAATTCCCTTGAGCCTCATTGTAACACAGTTCAGAGGCATGTAGTCTCCACATATCTTCTCATAGATAAACTACCATCGCCCTAGCTAGTTTATGTCCATTTTGTCTGTAAGCATATTTCAGTCATTTGATATTAATGATGAAGTTTTATTTCACTACATCTCTGTGTTTATGTTTATTTCTGTATTTTATTTTTTTCCTGGATAAATCCAGATTCAGGTTACGGCTCCATGAGGGTTTGAAACATATTTCAGTTTCAATGTTTTGTAGTAATATTCAGTAAATTTCATGCAAGTGCCATGGTCTCCACATATCATATTAGAGCATGCAAAATATTTCATTTAAAATCATTTTTTATTATCTCAAATGGGTTTTTTACAGAATTTGATTTTGTTTCCTGGTTTAAGAGATACGAGCAATTGAAGTTACACTTGTCTGGAACATTGCGTCGCTGGACATCATTTGAGTTTGTGGAATAAGTTTCTCAACCCACAGGTCATCAAATTGCAAGTGTCTTATATCATTGGAAATATCTATTCAATACCTCAAATGGGTCTTTGACGGAATCCGGTTTCATCACCGATAGCAGAAGTTATTAACAAAGTTGTAGCAAGAGGTCCCTTTCAACCAAGATTTGGATCAGTGGTATCAGAGCGGTATGCTCTTTCTCTATATTTCTTTGCATGTCCCTAATGAGGTCTGGGTACAAGGAGTTAGGGCTCGATCTGGTTTAAACTTTGCAATATCATCCTCTCAGACCCCGACGGCCTCCCATGGCAGAAGAAAAGAATGACGAGAGAGCAGGAGATCTTATCAAAATATTGCTTGAGGAGGTCCTCGAGAAACAAAAGAATGCGATGATGGATAACTTTGCCCAGATCCTTCAATGACTGACCACCAGTGGTGCATCTACATCCAGCAGCCACTTTGGAGGCACCACTCCTTTCAAGGTACAGGTCAACTTCAACATTCCTGTATTTGAAGGCCAGATAGATGCAGATGTCGTAGATAGATGGTTGAATTTACTGGAAGAGTATTTTTCAATCCATGATTTCTCTGACCTATAAAATATTACTTTTTCACTCCTCAAAGCTACCCCCCATATCAAAGACTGGTAGGAAATGTATTGTGAGCAAAAGGACGAGAGGGAACCCTCTCTGTTCTCGGCCACACCCACTTGGAATTTGTTCTGAGATAGCATCAAGGAGCAATATTACCCCATGGGGAGCTATGAGGACACGTACATCCAATGGATCACGCTGCGGTAGCAAAGGGATCAATATGTGCATGAGTTGAAGAATTTGTTACATACCCTGCGTACAAAGTTGGGTATTAAATATTTAGAGAGACATTTGGTGCTCAAGTACCGCAAATGTTTGCACAGATACATTCAAGAGGAAATGGAGTTCCTCAACATTACCTCACAAGGCACCGCATATCAATATGCCACCAAGATCGAACACAAATTTAAGCAGAAGAAGCAAGACTTTGGTTCCGCGAATCCGAAGCCATGGAAAGGCGCCCCCGAACCAAAAAACAAGGGGTAAATCAAAAGCGAGGCGACTCAAAACAACACCACAAAGCCAAAGAAGGACACAGGGAAGTGGTGTGAATTTCATAACAGCTCCACTCATAACACAAGCGAGTGTGGGACCAAACAGTCGCTAGTGGCTGAACTGAAGGCATATGAATTAGCTGCATGTTTTGATTCTGAGTCAGAACCAAAAAAATGGAATGAAAAATAGAAGTATATCATTGATGCGGATCCCAGTGCCAATGTTTCCACCACCAAGCTCCAGAGGGAGGATCCCGAAGATCCAAAGGAGGGGGAGCGTCGCTTCCATTTGCAGATGTGGGTGAAAGGTTCTCCACTACAACTCCTTGTCGATAGTGGAAGCCAAAAGAACCTCATTTCAACAGAGGTCGTGAAGAGGCTCAGATTACCGACCACAGCACACCCGTAGTCGTATGCCATTGGGTGGCTTCACCAAGGAATAGATCTTTGCGTCAGCCAGCAGTGTCGCTTTTCGTACAGCATCAAGCCCTTCACGGATGAGGTACTTTGTGATGTTGCTCCTATTGACATGTTTGATGTATTATTAGGTTAACCATAATTGTGGAAGTGAAATGTTGTGTATGAGTCTAGGCCTCATTCTGTTATTATTACTTTGTGAAATAAGTTTTATAGGGTGCCGGAGGTAGTACCGCCTCCCACCATCTCTTTGATTACTACAAAACAACGCAGTAAGATTATTTTCCAAACCAGGAAATTTTTTTTCATTACAATTCGCCCATAGGGATAGAAGAATATTATGGCCACAACCTCCAAACAGGGCTTCCCTGCACGGCAGCAACAAATGGAAAAAGTTGTGGAGGAATACAAGGACATTTTCTCCTCACCCACAGAGGTTCCTATACATTGTCTAGTCAAGCACTCCATTAATCTGACCCCCAGCGTGTCGCTGCTTGATGTTGAAATACCTCATGCAACCACACAGACAGAATCCACACATGTACTGTCTAACGTCTGCCAACAGGTCCACAACATATTGGAGAAATCCAATGCCAAGTACAATAAATGCCAGGATCAACATCGAGTGCCACACGAGTTCCAAGTGGGTGACACGTTTTGGCTACATTTGCAGAAGGAGCTCCTCTCTGAACCCCACCGCAAGCTACGCCCACTTCCAAGCAAGTCAACTCCTTCTCCAGGGAAAGTGGTTCAGCAGGGATCGGGTTCAACATAAATTTCCCTACCTCATGGAGGCTCTGCATGCAATGGGGACCATTGCTTCTTAAGGGTGGAGGAATGATCCAAGTGGATATTGGTGGCCACCCGGTTATTCCACCTAGTCAGTTTCATCAGTTTTCTTATTTACTATTTTTAGAATTTTTTCGGGTCCTGAACTTCCATAGTCGTTTTGAGGCCCTAAGCGGCATAGTCCTCAGAAATATATTTCCAACGAGGTATCATACGCGCCAAACGGAGATACTATGACCAAGTTACGACCCCGGGAAGTTGGTTTCCCAACTAACCCCAACGGGGCCCATAAACTCTTGGTGTTACATCTCCTCGGGTTAGGGTTTTGGTTGTTTAAGGTTTTATCTTATTTTTCAATAATAAAAATGCCCTTGAGCCTCATTGTAACACAGTTCAGAGGCATGTAGCCGCCACATCTCTTCTCAGAGATAAGCTACCATCGCCCTAGCTAATTTATGCCATTTTGTCTGTAAGAATATTTCAATCATTTGATATTAATGAAATGAAGTTGTATTTCTTCTACATCTCTGTTTTTTATGTTTATTTCTATATTTTATTTCGTTCCTGCATAAAACCAAATTCAGGTTATGGCTCCATGAGGGTTTGAAACATATTTCAATTTCAATGTTTTGTAGTAATATTAAATAAACTTCATGCAAGTTCCATGGTCTCCACATATCATATTAGAGCATGAAAAATATTTTATTTTAGATCATTCTTTATTATCTCAAATGGGTTTTTTTATGGAATTTGATTTCGTTTCACGGTTTGAGAGATATGAGAATTTGAAGTTACACTTGTCTGGAACACTGCACCATCGTGCATCCTCTGAGTTTGTGGAATAATTTTCTCACCCCACATGTCATCAAATTTCAAGTGTCTTATATCATTGAAAATAATTATTCAATACCTCAAATGGGTCTTTGACGGAATCTGATTTCATCACATATAGCAGAAGTTATCGACAAAGTTGCAACAAGAGGTCCATTTCAAACAAGATCGGGATCACACGAAGAAGGTGGGACTGATCAAGAATACAAATTACTTACGGAATTTGAAGATAAATGTATTGATGAGTCTGATGATTTTTTTATGGATTCCCTAGAAGAAAAGGACAATATCATTGAAGAAATAAATCAGCTTAAAATTCGTGTAGATGAAGCTAAATTAGCAGAAGAAGCATTGAAGAAACAAATTCTAGAAAAAGAGATGCATAATGAAAAATTAGAACTAGAAGTAGTAAATATAAGAAAGGAACTTGAGAAAACAAAAAATATAAACCTTAGATTTGCTAAAGGATCTGATACACTAGAAGAAATCATCAAATTACGACACTCTCCTCTAATAAAGATAGGTCTTGGATACAATGGAGAATCATCAAAGACTGTAAAATCTTTTGAAATGGGTACAAGAAGCTATCTCAATGCAGTAAAAGGAATCAGTCAACCAAATTCCAACTCTCAGCAAATGAATGAGGCATAAAATGTTTCTCAGGTAAATCATCCTTACCACAATAAAAAAGAAAACTACATGAAAAGGTATTATACTCCCAAGAACTTCTATTTTAATGGCCAATGCTTCACTTGTCATAATTTTGGTCATAAGTTTTCTCAAAGTGTCGCTTATAAAAATATCATGACTAGAGAAGCAAGAAAACAAAATAATGATATTGTGTTAAATAAATACTCTTACAATACCTTCTCACCTCTTCAATATGAAATTGAATGTTCATTTTGCAATAAATTTGGGCATAGAGAAACTGCATGCAGAATCAGAATGAGATCAACTCTTCAAAATGAACAAAAGGAAATAACATGCAAGGTATGGAAAAAGAAAAACATAGAATTTGATAATTTTGGTTTAGCTTTGTATGATGGAGATCAAGAAAATATGTGGTACATTGACAGTGGATGCTTAAAGCATATGACAAGTGATAAATATAAGTTTATTTCATTTAATGAAATAAAGAAAGAAAAGAATGTAACCTCTGGAAATAATTCACATGTTGTTATAAAAGGAAAAGGAATTGTTTTGCTAAAAGATAAGGTTAGAGCTAGAAATGTTTTATTTGTTGATGGATTAAAACATAACTTGTTGAGTGTTAGTCAAATGTGTGACTAAGGGCATGAGTTTGTTTTGAGATCAAAGAATTATGTGGTACAAAATCTTGATACAGGTAAACAAGATCTAATTTCGGACATATAAGCTTCACTCAATTACATAATTCAATCATAATGGGAGCATTTTGCAACTTTCCTAACACATCTCTACCAGAAAGTACCATATGCAAATCATGCCAATTCAGTAAGAAAATAGGGTGTATTTTAATGATAAAAAAGGTACTTCAAGTAAGCCACTTGAACTTATTCGTACTTATTTGTGTGGTCCTATGAGAAATAAGTCTCCTTGGGGCGAACAATACTTCATATTATTCCTTGAATATTTTAATTGAATGTGATGGATTCGATTATTGAAACATAAAGATGAAGCATTTCATAAATTTAAAGTCTTCAAAGCTCTAGTAGAGAATGAGTTAGATCTGAAAATCAAATGCCTTAGATCTGATAGAGAGGGAGAATTTATATCAGATGAGTTTTTCAACTTTTGTGGACATCATGACATCAATAGGTAGTTTTCTATATCCAAAACACCTCAAAAAAATGGAGTGGCAAAAGGAATGAACAGAACAATCCAACAAATGGCACGTGCCATGCTTGATGAGTCTAGAACACCTTATACCTTCTGGGGGGAAGCAGCACATATAGCCGTGAATATCCTCAACAAAACTCATATTCAGGTAAACAGTGATAAAATTCCTCATGAACTATGGTTTGGTAAGCCTCCAACTGTCAAACATTTTAGATTCTTTGGAAGAAAATGTTACATAAAAAATAATGATGATAAGCTTGGAAAGTTTGAATCTAGAGTTGATGAAGGAATTCTCCTTATATACTCATCTAGAAGCAAAGTATATAAATGCTACAATAAAACACTTCAAAATATTGTTGAATGAATTGATGTTGTGATTGATGAAGGATACACATGTACCAAAAAGGAAGCACCAGCATATGACGAAATTATTCCTACAACAATCCAAAATGTTGTAGGAGAGGGAATCAATGAAACATCAGAAGAAATAATTGAAAGCACAGAAGAATTGGGAAAGACTCCTTCTTGGTATGTTCAGAAAAATCATCCAAAATTTCAAATTCTAGGTGAAAAGGAAGCAAAGGTACGAACTAGAAGAACTCTTGTTGGAACTTCTAGTTATCTAGCCTTACTATCCACAATTGAACCTCAAAATTTGAATCAAGTAAGCAAAGACAAATGTTGGGTTAAGGCAATGGATTAAGAACTCGATCAAATAGAAAAGAACCGTACATGGGATTTAGTACCAATACCTCATGATAAAAAATTTATTGGCACAAAATGGGTATTTAAAAACAAATTGAATGAAAATGGAGAGGTAATTAGAAACAAAGAAAGACTCGAATGCAAAGGCTATGCTTAATAAGAAGTAATATACTTTGAAGAAAAAATTTCACTTGTAGCTAGACTTGAGGCCATAAGAATGTTCCTTGCATTTTCAAGCTTTCATAACTTTAAAGTATATCAAATGTATGTTCAATCTGCATTTCTAAATGGAGACCTAGAAGAATAATTTTATATTGAAAAACATGAAGGGTTCATTCTAGGCAATGATAAAAATATAGTTTGATATGTTCAAGCACCTCTTCTCTCATAACCAAAAGGTCAAACTAGAATATATTCCCTCAAAGGAAAAAGTTGTGGATATATTTACAAAACCACTTCCACATGATTCCTTTGAATATCTCAGATAGAAACTAAGAGTGATCTATGCCTCGTCACTTTATTAATTATTCGGACAGAACTTTGATGATCAGAGGGATCTAAGACTAAAAATTATTGCGGTTTATGTTTTGTACGCGGATCTTATGAAGGACACTTATCCAGAAAATCATGTATGTTTTGATGAGATGAAGAAACAGTGAGACAGACTTAGGGAGAGGGTTTGATATGATTCAGACAATGATTATTTGGCTCTCTGGTTCTAATTTTGATTGGTTACAATCCGATCTTGCTCAAATAATACTTAGAGCGATATTGGCTTATGAATATGACAATGCCACTTTGATGGCTTTAACGATTGATGCAATTGCTTTGATGACTTTATTGATGGATGAGTTGGATGTGATTAGACCTGATAGTGAACAGTTTGCACAAGTTCAGGGGGATCATTTTCTATATTAGTAAATTTTTGGCATTGTGATTTATTTAGCATTCCTTGTTGAGTATATTAGTGATGTTGTTGAAGATACACTTGTTGTTGAAGTCTTGAATGATGACTATATGTTGCATCATGCTATGATGCTTTCAGATGGTGCAGATTCCATATGGTGTATGGTGGTTGTCGATAACAAATATGGTCTATCTACCTCATGGTTAAGGTTCTTGTCTTTGATTTTGGTCATAAATTTCATATTTTTCTCCCTATGTAAAGGCCATGTAAACACCCATGATGTAATAATTGTAATATTCAATCATGTTTTTACTTTTGGGGTTGAGTCAGTTATGTATGTAATTTCATTATTTTTGGAACTTAATGTAATGTTGAGTCAAATATTTCACCCCACTCTGTTGGGTGACTGATGTAAGCATGAGTCCTTGGTGATAGGAAAGGCCATCTTGGGTTGAGTCATAGAGTCATGTACTTAATTAAAAATTCAGCATATACTCATGAGGAGCGTGATCAGTATAGAGTGTTCATATCATATCTACAATGCTCATATCTTCACAAGGAGTAATCCCTTTTCCCTTGATGTCAAAGGGGGAGAGTAGCTTGTTGTTTGAAAATAAAATTCTTAGAGAAAATCTTGGTGCATATCTTGGTATGTTTACATATGTGTTTTGCAAGTTCTTACAGTTGGACAGGTGGTGGTGACCAAACACCAAAGTGGTTGCCATCAAGTACAAAGGGGGGGATTGTTGGCATTATGACTAATGTGTTTTCCTTGATGGAAACATACTTGATAAAGATGTCAACATGATGGTAGAAGGATGAGTATATAGGCTACTACAAATGTGACAGAGAGATTGAACAAAGGAATATCAATTCAGATATAGAAGAAATTTGATAAAGATGATGTTTCGGAAAGTATACGCGGGTCCGATGAATAAAGGCCTCGTACATACACGGGTATGGTGAAGAAAATCCGCGTACATTTTCTGCTCCATGGTGTTCTCAATACCAGGGGTCTTTACCATGGTATTGGCCCATAGTAATGAGCGCAGCAATGAATATTAGATCCCATCAAATAATACCATCGACATTACTAAGGGTTTGACCCAAGGTACTGGCTAAGGCCTAAACTATATAAGGAGATGGAGATCAAAGTGTTATGTGTGCATGTTTTGTGTTTTCTATGAATGATTTTCTAAAACAGGTGGGCACCAAGGAGCAATGAAAAGACAGATCCGAAAAATCTGAAGTATGGTATCATATGTTCTTGTTTGGTTTGCTTGTTAAAAATATCTAACTATGATAGATATGTGGTATTAATGATGTTCTGACACGAATATGAGACAGTAAGGGTTTCGAAGTATATTCTGAGGTTGTTGTGAAATCATGACTTAGGGATTTCATATCTATACGTTGGTTTTCCTCTAAGAGATTATGTAAAACATGGATCCTCTTCTAACTAGTCGCGTATATATTCTGCAGTATGAACAGATTTGTACATAGGTGTCAAGTATGAAAAGAACATACATACACACATGTGCTTTATAAGAGTTGTGTACATATGCTATGGTTTTTCAATACGAGCTAATGATAATGGTTGATCTATTATTTTATGTTTGTTAATGTCTGTTGATGAAGTCTCTCTCATATTAATCTGTGTTTAACAATAATGGTTGGGTTAAACTAATTATGAAATGAAGTATTGACTTATGATGATGGTGTTATGTGATTTATGTTGGCCTCAATATTTTATTGGGTGATTAATTCAGTGGTACAATGATTCAGATTTAGTTATTAATATTTTGAGATATGTACACAGGTATTCTTTAGGAGAAGCATGTACATACGCGAGTTTGATGAAGAACAGTAGCGTACACAATCTTATGCATGCTTGATCAGGGTTTGTAGTAGCAGCAGTTGGTTTCTATGATGGGTAATAGTTTTTTGGTATATATTGATGAGTGGGTATGCATTGATATGATACGTACTGATTTAGTTTGGTATACTTGCATTGGTTACATTAATAAACTTTATGGTTCGGTATTTGAGTATTTTATTTCAGAATTGTTGGGAATGGATCTAGTTTGAAACATTCTGAAAAGTGATCCACAAAAAGCTGAGGATAGTAGTATTCAGAAAGGGGGGTTGTATCTCCCTTTCAATAGAATCTAGAAAACGAGAGAAGGTTTTAGCCTTCTGTAGGTAGGAGCCAGCGTACAAGTTAAAGTCTGCACCAGTACAAGATTGTAATAATATTATTTTAATAAAATAAGACATAGGAGACAACAGCGATGGTTTTCTCCCACATTGGGTTTCCACCTAAAAATATTAATGTTCATGTGTGTGATGTGTTTCTTATGTGTTGACAATCTATCTGCTCTTTATTGCTCATAGTTACTGCTTAATACATGTTTAATGAAGTAATGATGCACTGGTTAAAGAAAAATAGATGATGAATTATATGTAAAGTTAGTTCACTGGATATACACAATTTATTTCTTCATTACCATGTACATACGCAGGTTCACTGAATAATAGTAACGTATAGAAATTGGAATAAGAAAATAAAATTGAAATAAGTGTTTACAATATTGATTCACCCCCCCACCCCTCGGTATTTTTCCTAATATAATACTGAAGGAATCTGGGGGACCAAAATATTGATTCACACCCCCCCCCTCTCAATATTTTTCCTAATAGAATAATGAAGGAATCTGGATCGACTGGAATCTGGGGGACCTTCCTGATCACATCAGACCTTTGGGTGAAGTATTAAAGAGAAGGTTGGCTGGAAGGGATCCCATTAATCAATACCAACTAGACAATTTGGGTTGGAAATCATCCTCCTATTTCCCAAATCATCCCATTGGAGCAAACTTTGGAACCCTAATGCCATTCCTAAAATTAATATCTTTTGTTGGTTGCTTCATCACAAAAAATATTGACTTCAGAGAAAATTAGGAAGAAAGGGATTCATGTCCCATCGATGTGATCCTTGTGTTAGAGGAAATAAGAATCTATATCCCACCTCTTTCAAGAATGCCCCTATGTGAAGGTTGTATGATTTATCGCTCTTGGTCCTTTATATTGCAGACTTCATTGACCTTCTAGTCTCCAGCATTTTATTACATCTTGGCACAAACATTATATGGGCTCCCTTCAATCCAAATATTATTTTAAATATGTTTATATATATCTTCCCAAATACATATGATAGAAAACTTAGCTCTCTTTTAATTCAGTTATTTTCAAGTCATCTCCACTTTCTACTAAATCAACAGCTCTAAAATCCCTCTCCTTTTGTCTTGATTTTATCACTCTTCAAAGATGTTTTTCCTTGGATGAACTTGAAGATCAAGGGGTGAGTTCCTTATCTACTCAGTCCCTCCTCTTTGTTCCTTCTAAAGTGGTCCCTTCTAGTTGGAAACTTCGCTTGTCCTCTGAAGAATCGGAGGAATGGAAGAAACAACAGCAAAAATGGATTCTCCATTTTAATGGGGCTTCTAAGAAAAATATAGGGGTGCTAGGAGGGGGAGGGATTTTACTTAATCTTGATATAATTATTGAAATCAAGTTTTATTTGGGATTTGAAAGGAAAACTAATAATCGGGCAGAATTGTATGGCCTCTTCCAAAGTTTGCACATTGCTAAAGGCAAAGGTATCAAATATATTATTGTTTTGGGAGACTTGCTAATCACAATTCAAAATATCATAAAGGATGGAAGCCCAAAAGATAATTCCCTTGCACTAGTGCTCCAAAGAATAAAAGGACTGTTGAAATATTTCCATTCCAAATAACTCTATCACATACTTGGAATTCACAATGTTGAGGCTAGAATAAGCAAACTGGAATTGGGGAGGATGGAGATGGGAGGGAGGTTAGAGTTTGATGGGGTATATGATTTGCAAGATTCTCAAGCTGCTAACAGCTATTAACAGAGGCTACAGGGCAATTACAAGCAACAAGAGTTAGCATTGCATGTGGACATTTCAATAGTTTCAAGGAAAGGACCTATTTACCCAGGGTTACTATTTACAGTGTGGCTATTTCTTGTTTTAATGTCATCCTCCTGACTTTTACTGAGAATTATCTGAGCACCAGAACATCTATGAGATGAGGTGGTAGGTGGTATTTGAGGTGGAAGGCTATGGATTTGTAGGAATTAGTTTATTTTGAGTTGGAAAGCCCGTATGAGGGGTCTCTTTTCACCTCACCAACATACTTTTGGTTTTCTAGAGTTGACAAGGCAGATGGTCAAGGTATGATCTGGAATATAGGACCAAAGCTAGATAATATTACCAAATTTGGTTTGCATATGATAGAACATCTAGTGGAGGCAACTAGGAGCAAAGAAAGGGAGGTGACTACTTTGTCCTCTGAAAATTTTTGAAAATCCCTTCATAGTAGGTCTTCCTCAGCAGTTGATCGACTTTGTTAAATTAATGGGGTCAAAGGAGGGGCCATAGGAAACCAGTAATATAAGAGATTCAAGTATAGAACCCTTCTTGCCTTAATGGTTTTTTGAAGCATTGAAGAGGGGGATACCTAATTGACGTCCTTAACTTGAAGAGTCCTGGAATTGAAGAGCTAACTAGTGGTAAGCACAACGGAAATTTAGAGGAGGGTATCGATCTCAATGTCACCAACAAGACTTAAACTATGGACCTTTCTCTTCTCTAAGAACGAAATCTGAATGGGATACAGGAGACTCATGTAGGGGTTCATAAAGAGGCAAATATGGAATCCACTCCTGCACAGGAAATTTTTGGAGAGGGAGGGTAGACAAATCAAAGAGAAGAGGAAGGAAGGCTAAAATTGGCACAAGAAGTGGGGGAAGTAAAGGTTCAAAAAAATAAAAATAAAGAGAGTGTTATGAAGATCGAGAGTGGGGAAATACAATATAGTCTTTGCTTAGGAGACAACATGGATATGTATGTAGCAATAACCCTTGGGGATAAATTTGTATTTGGAAAGGAACGTAGAAGGGTTTTCAGTATGGAAACCCTGGAGACCTGGAGGGACCAAAATATCGTTAGGAAGGTATCAGCAATACCAGAGGTTCGACAGTTAGAAAAATGGTGGTTCCAACTGATATTCCAATCTCAATAATATGTATCCATGATAGCAAAAGAGCAATTTTTTATAGACTCCAGCCCTGTGATTTTCAAGGCTTGGACTCCTTTATTTGATGTGCATTGTAGGGTCTTCTGATACACATGTGGAATACCTAGAGCTTCTCGAACATAGGTAATACACTCATAAATTTCTTAGCACATACTACTCATTTAAGGAGACAAAGGATTGGTTGGTGGCTAGAATCTTGATTAGCCTGGACCTAAGATAAAAATTGTATCAATCGATGTATATTGGAAAGGATAAGAAATGGCTGGTGGACCTAAACTATGAAGGGATTCCCTTCCGGTACAACAGGTGCCACAAGTACGAACATTTTGCTAGTAATTTCTCTCTTCCTTTCAATCCAAAACACAACCAGTACGATCTGAGCAATAAGCAAAGGAAATCATTAGATTCGGGGACCTTAGGGACTAGTAATAAGCAGGTAGTAACACCCACGGGTGAGGTGTCGAGGGTCTCTATTGGGGTTCATACTGTGGAAGTGGAGAATCCATCCACACAAGAACAAGGGATACCAACAGTGAGCACAACATCACCACAACGGGATTTGATTATGACACATCAACCAACCCCTGTGGTAGCAAGGTTAGAGATGGACACAGACTCTCAAGTAGATAGATGAATGGACATGGACATTCAATCAGCCAGTGAGATGGATGGAAGTACTCACCATCTACTCAAAGGTGATCCATTGGGTACTTCTATTCCTCCCCCCTCTGTTTCTTTTATCTCTTGTCTTTTTTCTTATTTGGAAATGGAGTGGGATAAAAATAATTATGAACAAAAGATTAGTGTCTTACAAAACCTTGTCACTTATTTATCCCTTCAACATGTCTCTTGTGACCTCCCTAGAGCCTATGATGGTTTATCTCCTTTGAATCTATATCCTCATATGGAAGGGGCTCAAACTCATATAGATACAACCTTAAATATTGTCAAATTAGACTAAAACTGGGATCCCTTGCGGGCGATTTCAAAAAAATAATAATAATAATAATAAAATAAATAAAAATAAATAAAAATAAAAAATAAAATAAATAAATAAATAAAATTGGCTCCCCCTGGATCTAGAAAGGGCAAAGGTAGAAAGAATTATATATCACTGGCATGGGCTAGGGAAAGAGAAGAGCTACCATCTATAAAAAAAATCCTCTTTAGATAGGGTTTGTAGAGCTTTGAAGGCCCATAGTATGGTTCCCAAATGATAATCCTATATTTCAGCTAAGAGGGTTAGCAAGTAAACCCAAAAAACTTTCTTTTAAGAGACTTGTTCAAACCTTAGGTCCTGAGGTGATTTTTCTACAAGAAACTTTAGGGGAGGGGGACAGATTTACTTATTTTATTGAGATAATATTACCTTATTGGAGTTTCTTTTGCATGGATGTAAGGGGGAACTTTGGGGGTTTGGCCCTAGGGTCTGATTTAAGAAACATTCAGATGGAGGAAAATTAGAGCATTCCTTCATGAATTGGCATGGATGGCTTCTTTATGGACTTGGGTTCTAATTTCACTTTCATAAATATATATGGGTTGTATGAAGACCGTGTGAAATTTTGGTCTAACCTCTTAAAGAAGTCGATCGCAAAACCATACAACTTAATTCTGGGGGGAGACATTACTTCTCAATAGGAGTCGTAGAGTCATGGGGGGACATGCCAGACTTGATATTATTTCAGAATTATTATCTCATCTTCTTAGCTAATCAAATCTCATTTATCTACACCCTATTAAGATTAAGCCTACATGGAATAAATAGGTGTCTTGGGGAGGATAGGATAGACAAAAGTATAGATAAATTCTTCTAGCAGAGGCCCTGATTAATAGACATTGTCTACTTCGGCAGCGGATCAAAGTGGGAGGTGAATTTGATCATTCCCCCATATTATTAGAGATAAAGGGAAAGTCCCATAAGTCAACGAGACTTTTTAAAATGAATGTCAGATGGCTTGAATATTAATATTTCTGGAACTTGGTTTGCAAGAACTAGATACATTTTAATAAGGATTCTAATAGATCAGCGACACAACAATTTGAGGACAATTTGAAACAAATCAAACTTCTCACAAAGTATTTGGATGCTTGAAAACAACGTAGGGAGGAGGAGGAGATCTTCACCATTTGAAGCCAACTAGGCTTGGTATTCAAGTCCTAAGATAAAGGATTCAAAGATCAAAAGTCAAGGTAGGAATTGTGAAGATTGATTTCCAAGAGAAGGACATTCTAGCTAATAGTGAGGCGGAATGGAGATTGAAAAGTAGGGCTATATGGCTGGAAAATGGAGACAAAAACACAAAATCTTCCAGACCTATGCCAAGAGTCATATAATGATCAATGCCATTTGGAAAATGAAAGATCGGTAGGGAAGGGAGGTCACAAAGTTCAAAGAGTTGGCAACGATGGGAAAATATCATTTAAAAACTCTCTTCAAAGATCCTGATAGGGTGTCAATTGAAAAAAGTATTAGGATTGAAAAATATTTTCCTTGTTTTGTGGATGAGGAGGAAAGAAAAAATCTTATGGAGGAAGTCAGAGAGGAGGAGCTCAAATATTTTCTTATCATCTTCCAAAAAGACAAAATTCCATGACCGAATGGATGGAATATTGAATTCTTTACATACTTGTATGCTCTTCTTCAGGAAGATTTGCTACAAGTGATCAATGAATCCATAGAGCGGGGGTGTATTCTCTCCGCATTCAATTCAACTTTTATTGCTCTAATTCCAAAAGTAGATGACCCCTCCTCATTTGATGACTTAAGACCCATCTCGTTGTGTAATTGTGTTTAAAAAATCATTTCAAAGGTGATAGCTCAGAGAATGAATCCCATCCTATCAAAATCTATTTCTAAATAAATTCATATTTATCGATGGAAGGAAAATCCATGAGGCCATCAGGGTAGCTCAAGAAGGATTCCAAGACATAAAAACAAAAAACCTCAAGGGGGTTATCATTAATCTTGATTTGTCAAAGGTGTATGATCGTTTCAATTGGATTTTTATTGGCCTCATCCTCACCCGTGTAGGATTAAAGGTACCTTTCATAATTTGGGTTATGAGTTGCATCATGTAGGTGTAGTTTGTGTTCCTAATAAATGGAGCAACATACCCCTTCTTTAGATCAGAGAGGGGTATCACACAGGGCTTCCCTATTTCGTCCCTTCTATTTCTACTCTTAGCAGAAGGCATAAGCATAATGTTGGTTGTGGAAAAGAGGAGAGGGGATTTCCAAGGAGTAAGTGAAACTCAATATCTGTCTATCACTCATATATTTTTTGTAGATGACATTTTAATATTTTGTAATGGGACTTTTATATACATCCAGTGCCTTTATGAAATGTTGTAACTCTTTAGCAGTGCGACTGGTATGGTGGTCAATGTCTTATAATCAACGATTAATACTCATAACTTGATTGAGTATGAGATAACAAATAGAAGAAGGATATTCCCATATGAGGTGAGGACCTTTGACACAAGGTTAAAATACTTAGGTTTTCACCTAAAACCTAACAACTACAAAATCACAGGCTCGACCTGGCTGCTAGATAAGTTAGAAAAGAAACTCTCGAGATGGAGCCATAGATGGTTGTCATGAGTCAGGCATTTAATTTTGGAAAATTCAATCATTGAAGCAATCTTAGTGTACTACTTGGTGTTAGCTTGGATTCCGAAAGGTATATTGGAAAAATCACAGAGAATCTGTTTCAAATTCCTTTGGGAGGGGAATCAAGAAAAAATTGTGTTTCCTTGGCTCAAATGGTCAAGAACAGCAAACCCAAAAATACTGGGAGGATGGGGCTTAAAAAATATCTTTCTCTTCTCTAAGGCTCTAGTTGTGAAATCAGGCTAGAGGTTAATAACCACGTTTAGTTTATGGACAAAGGTAATATACCAGAAGTACATCAGAGCTCTCTCCCTGGAAATATGGATATGATTTCCCAATAAACCAAGAGGCAACATTTTAGCTATGTGGTGGTCAATACTAAATTATTTTAATTTGATTGCTTCTGGTATAGCATGGAGAATAAGGAACGGTTAGAAAATGAGGTTTGGATGTGACCCATGGCCAGGAACTAGAGTTGATCATTTACATCCTCAAAACCTTGTTATATTTTTGCGAGATGAAGGCCTCACCAATTTACACCAAATTTCATATCATATCACCACAACCATATGGTCACAGGGCCAGAAAAACAGTTGAGGATATGAATCTCCCAATTGAATTCCAGGATGATTGGAGGATCTATCTTGAGGCATTATCCAGGACACACATCAGGTGGACTGATCAAGATGACGAACTAGTTTGGGCCTAAACCCCATATGGCATCTACACACCAAAAATGGGCTACATTCACCTAATGTCATAGGCTCAAAGGGAGGATCCAAAATGATGGTAGAGGGTTGTTTGGAAAGAAAAGTGTCCTCCAAAGTCGAAATTGCTAACTTGGTGCATAATGGCTAGGAAAGTTCTAAATTGGTAAATCATGCAAAGGAGGTATGTCATAGGACCTTGCTAGTGTGCTTTATGAAAGGCCACAAACGAAACAATTAACCACTTGTTTGCTTCATGTCCTTTCTCACAATAGACCTGGAAGGACTGTAAGGAGATGTTAGGCTTCCAAAGAAAATAGGGTGAAACTGATTTTGCAACATCTTGGCTATCTTGGGTTCAAAACCAATAGAACCGGACTATCTAAGCCCTCCCTCTAATAATCAACTAGTGGATATGGATAGCTAGGAATAAGGAGATATTCCATGGGATATCCTCAGTCCCGAGGAAAATGGTCGTTGAGAGTGTAACTATCCTCAGCGACTTCCCACAAACCAAAGAAGCTACTCATGTCTGAATCATCAGTGAGGAGATTATTGAAAAATCAATCCCATGGGGTTTTTTCGATAGGGCATCCTAAGAAAATGGAAATCTGGCAAGCGGTGGCTTTGTTCTTCACCTTTTTATCAGCATTATTTTTTGGTAAAATTTGGGATAGGCAATGGATCAAATAATTCAGCCAAAGCCATATCTTGTAGATATTTAGTAGCTTTTGCAATTGAAAAAAGTTGCGAAAATATTCATATCTTTGGTGACTCTATGTTGGTGATATACTGGATCAATGGGATTCCACAATGGAGAAATATTTATATAGGTAACGTTGTGGATGATATCATTCAGTTATGTCTAAAATTTGTACAATTCTCTTGCAGACACATCTTCAGAAAAAAAATAGGGAAGTAGATAGGCTTTCTAAGGAAAGCCTACTTTTGGACAAGGGTTTATGGCATGTGAGAGAGATACAGGGCGTGAACCATTTTGATTTTTATCACAGACCGTATGAGGACAACCCACATGCCATGCAAGGCCCGGGTTAGAACCTAGGTCGTTTTTTCTTGCTAGTGTTTCATGTTTATCTTAAATGAGCAGGTACAGAACAACTTCCACTCAGCAGAGATAGTTTTTGACTCACGGGTATTGGTCGTCTCGGCAGTACGATTTTGATAATGGCTCTCCCTAAGAGAGCGTTGGAAAAAAAAATTGTGTGGCATGACCATATAAGCGGCTCTATGTGTGAAACATAATACAGACTTCTATTATTATTTTTCTTTTGTTGTTATCCGTGCTTTTATGGTCTTTTAGTGTGGGGCTTATTTAGTCTTTCATGATGGAATGATAACTCCTTGGCTCTTTTTGTAAATAAGGGATAGATGAAAGAAATACACACTATCAGTGTATATGCTGAATGTAATTTTGTTACAATCATTAATGGAATTACGATTTTTCCTTTGGAAAAAAATGTTGAAATTCACCTACAAGCAAATAGAGCTTGCTTCTCGGAAGAGACTAAGCTCGAAATAAATTACTCCAGTTATTTCTTTCCCGTACCCTAAGGTTAAATGTATTTTGATTTTTAGTTCATCTCTCGATCTCATTTTTATTTGGAAATAAGTTTTGGAAGTTATAAACCCCTGCCCCCTCTGCTCTCTCCTCTTCCCCTTTTCCCAATTCTCCCTTACCCTTCATCACCCGTGATTATTTCCCTGCGCACCCCTCCCTTTCTCCTCATCAGGATCCTTGCAGGCGTATCATTCATTCATAAGGCATCACACGATCACCACCACCATGCATTTTCTTCGACATTCTGCTCACATGCTTGTTATTACTGCATCTATCTACTTAGATCTAGCAATCGACCTCCACTCAGGAAAATGATGGCTTTCGTTGGAAGCGGCATGGAGGAATTTAAAGGTAGAATGACGAGAATTGTGTGGTTGAGCAGGGGAATTCGAAATAAATCAGACTCTCATTCGACTCATTAAGCACCCATGTTTGAATTAGCTCCTTGGTCTGTTTCGCCACCTTTGAGAATTGATAATTTTGTTACAATACCGCCCCTAACTTTCATTGTGGCGTCCAGGCACACATTCTTCAGGAATCTCTATGAAGAGCTCCTACGTCTCAGATTTTAGTTGCTGATCCACTGGATCGTTTTCCCATGGGCTCAACATTCTTGTTCGTGGGAAATATGGTGTAAAGGTCCCTTGGGATCACAATCATCTTTGGAATCGCTTGGCCCATTATCTTTGGTTAGTAACACACTGTCTCGAGTTCAATTGCATGAAGATACCTTAGGGTGTTGTTTCCAATTTGGTCATTATCAATATAAATGTTTTATAAAGAAACCCCTCTGAGGTAGGCTCATATCTCGCTACTTGGAGTTTCAATTCAGGTTTTCTACACTGGTTTGGAGCTTTGTTAGGTGTCTCTTATGTGCAACCAATTCCTAATTAAACACTCTCGTTCAACCACTCAAAACTAATTATATTTCTGCATTATTCTCACATCCTCCGTTAATGGAGAAATGGATTTTCTACAATACCTAATTGACTTCTAAAAACTTCAAATTTGATTTTACCAAGGGGCTTAGTAAATATATCAGCCATATTATCCTTGGTATTACAAAATATTAATTCAATTTCATTCGACTCAATTTTCTCACTTACAAAGTGGTACTGTAACTCAACGTGTTTTGTTCTAGCATGGTAAACTGGATTATGTGCTAATTTGATAGCACTCTGATTATCACAATTGATACATGTTGAACCACTTTGTGCCTCTTCAAGATCTGCAAGAATTCTCCGCAACCAAATAGCTTCACAGGTGGCATTGGTCAAAGCTTTGTACTCTGATTCTGTTGATGATAAAGAAACAGTTGGTTGTTTCTTACTACTCCAAGATACGACCCCTGATCCAATATGAAATGCATAGCCAGAGGTAGATCGTCTGTCATCTGGATTTCCTGCCCAATCTGAATCAAAAAAACCTGTCAGTGCAACATCAGATTCATCAGTATACATAATACCTAAATTCACTGTTCCCTTTAAGTATCGGAGAACTTTCTTTGCGGCATTCCAGTGATTTCCTGAAGGCTTAGCCATGAATTGACTAAGGATACTGACTGAATATGCAATGTCTGGTCTGGTAGTGGTGAGATAGTTCAAACTTCCCACTAACTGACGATATAATGTTCCATCTGCCTCTTTCGTTCCATCTTCTTTGTACAACTTTGCATTATGTTCTAAGGGAGTTGACATAGCTTTGCAATCAGTCATATTGAACTTTTTAAGAATTTCCTTTGTATATTTGCTTTGAGTGATCAAAGTTTTACCAGGCTCTCTCCATACCTCAATTCCTAAACAGTAATGCAATTCACCCAAATCTTTCATTTCAAATTCCTGTGACAACTGAACTTTAATTTCTTCAATTAACTTGTGAGCACTCCCCGTGATTATGAGATCATCCACATACAAAGATATTAAAACAACATTTCCTTTTTCATCTTTCTTAACATACAAGTTAGGATCATTTTTGCTTTTCACAAATCCATTCTGAAGAAAGAAGGTATCAATCTTTACATACCATGATCTCGGTGCCTGTTTCAAACCATATAATGCCTTTCTTAACCTGCAGACTAGATGCTCCTGTCCCTGTTTGACAAACCCTTCAGGTTGAACCAAATAAACTTCTTCCTTTAAATCACCATTTAGAAAAGTAGATTTGACATTCAATTGATGTATATTCCAATTATGTTTTGTGGCTAAGGCAATCAGTAATCTAATTGTATTCAACTTAGCTACTGGTGCAAAAGTGTCTTCATAATCAATTCCCTCCTTTTGAGCATATCCTTTTGCTACTAATCTTGCCTTAAATTTATCAATTGTACCATCCGCTTTAAATTTCGATTTGTACAACCATTTGCTTCCAATTGGAACTTTATTTTCAGGAAGTTCCACTAATTCCCATGTTTGATTTTTCATAAGAGAAGCATACTCATCATTCATAGAATTAATCCATGGTTCATGCTGTTTAGCCTGCTCATAATCAATTGGTTCAACAACATTCATTATGTTGGACATTAAGGCATAATCTCTATACCTTGCAGGAAGCTGAGTTTGTCGGGATGACCTTCTTGGTGCTTCAATGCCTGTGGGTGTTCCATCCATGATTCGTCGGCTTTGAGGTGAATCACCCCCTTGTGATGACTCACTGCTGCTGGATGTGCTCATACTGCTCTCATCCTGATCCTGTACCTGTACCTGTACCTTTTCCTGTTCCTGCTTAATCAAAGTATCAAGTTTGACATGAGCATCATTAGATATATGCCATGCATCATTCTTTATATTACTTTTATCAGCCTGCTCATGAAACAACACATCACGACTTGCAAATAGTTTATGGGAACTTGGATCAAACAATTTATAGGCTTTCTGATCCGCACAATACCCAATGAAAACACACTTGATTGACTTGGCATCAAGTTTTCTTCTATTAGCCTTAGGAATATGAGCAAAAGCAGTACATCCAAAGACTCTGAAATGACTCACATTAGGTTTATAACCATGAAGAACCTCAAAAGGAGTTTGAAAAACTAATTGCTTAGTGGGACATCGATTCTTCAGATAAACAGCAGTGTTAATGGCTTCTGCCCAGAAACCATTAGAGATGTTCTTACCTTGCAGCATTCTACGAGCAGATTCCACCAAGGTTCTATTCCATCGCTCAGCAACACCATTTTGCTGAGGGGTATGTGGTACTGTGAACTGTTGTTGAATTCCATTAGATTTACAATAGGTGTTAAATGCTTTTGACTTATATTCACCCCCTTGATCAGATCTAAGTATTTTAATGTACTTACCTGTTTGTTTTTCAACCATAGTTCGAAATTCTTTAAAATACTCAAATATATTACTCTTCCTTCGAATGAAATAGACCCAGGTATACCTAGATCTATCATCAATAAAAATAACAAAGTATGATGCACCACCAAGAGACCTAGTTTGCATAGGTCCACATACATCAGTGTGAATTAATTCAAGTATATCATAATGTCGTTTCTCGGTATGAACAGGAAACTCTTCTCTATGCTGCTTACCAAGTGCACAAGCTTCACATGGTATATGTTCACACTTCATAACAGGAAGACCTTCAACCATTGATTTCCTTTGCAACAACTATAAATCATTGTAATTTAGGTGCCCATACCTGTGATGCCATAATTCTGTTGTCGATGTCTCTTTGGATGTCAATGCAACATGGCGCTTCACTATCACATCCAATATGTATAAACCTCCAACTCTGGTACCGGTAGAAACAACCCTGTAGTGGTCCTGAACATCTTTCACAATACACCCCAGTTTACCAAATTCAACTTTTAAATGATTATTAGTGATATTGGAAACAGATATCAAATTCTTTTTGAGAGCAGGTACATACATCACATTATGAATCTGTCGCATTTGTCCATTAGGTAAGTACACATTTATTATGCCATAGCCTTGAACTTTAAGTGACCTGTCATCTCCTAGGTAAATGTGTGTGTCATCAGATTTCTCATAATATTTATCATACCATTCTTTATTACAAGTCATGTGCGCTGATGCACCAGAATCTATGAACCAAGCATTCTCATCATCAGTTTCAGCAGACAATGCAGCATCAGAAAGAAACAACTTAAGATTTTTAAATCCATCAGTCACTGAGGTGTCTCTGTTTATGTAATTTCCATTATGCCTTCTATGTCTTTGATTTGATTCATTATTCTTTCTCCTATAACAATCTTTAGCCAGATGTCCAGGTTTTCCACAATAATCACATTCAATGTTCCTCTTAACATAAGAATCAGGAGGTGCCATACCTTTTCGTTTTGCTTGAAACCGGCCTCTATTCCTGTCCCATGGTCTCCCTCGGAATGGTCTTTTGCCTCTTGCAGTCAAAGCCAAATCAGAACCATTTGACTCCAGTTCAAAAAATTTCATTCGCTCTTCTTCTTGAAGAAGAATTCCAGCCAATTCCTCAAATGTAGGAGGTGTCGGTCTAGCTGAGAGAGCTGAAATAAAGACTTTATAGTCTGGGACTAACCCCTTCAAAGCAATAGTTACCAAGCCTGTACTGGACACTTTTTCACCAATATCACCAAGCTTATCACTCAAGTCTTTAATTCGGAAAACAAAGTTGCTAATGCTCTCATTGGCTTCCATTTTGATAGATAGCAGCTTTGTTTTTAAAAATAAAATACGGTTTGCATTAGTGGTTTCATACAAACCTTTGAGAGTGTCCCATGTCGCCTTGGAAGTTTCACAGTCCCGAATGTGAGGAATAATATTGTCCTTCACTGACATTCATAGCAGCACCTTTGCTTTCATTTCACGCTTATCCCAATCTTGAGTGGCAGCAGGAGGTTGAGGCTTGGGCTCATCACCTTTGACAATCGTCCAGAGATTGTATGTCTCCAGTACTGTGATCAGCTTGAATTTCCAATTTACATAATTTTCTCCATCAAGTTTTGTAGATTCATTTAAGTATGAATCGGCAAGAGGATTAGCCATTGTTGTGAAGATCTAAATATTCAATTTGTATTGCACACTCTGTTTAGTTTGAATTTTTTTTAATAAAAAAAAATTTCAAACAAAACTTGCTCCTCTTTTTTTAAAAATGACAAGAAAAAATATAGATTTGTTCAACTCCCAACTAATCTCCGCCTTGCCCTCTCAACTAAACTGCTCATATGCAAAAAAAACAAACGCCACACAATATTATGTTGGGTGTTAAATACTGTACAACCTTTAAAATAAAACTTCACGCACCAATTTAATAACTTAAGATTTTTCCAACGCTGCCACACAATTGAACATTGAACATAATCAAACACGTGAGGCATTTTCGTGCCCCACCGTGGGCCAAAAAAAATTGGAGATTGACTGTTGTGTACGCTGGAAAGACTGGTTGCTGCAAACCAATGCTTCTATCCGGCAGATGCACGCTTCTGTCGTTTGGCGAATTGCTCAAAAAAAAACTGTTAATAAAAAAAACTCGGCTTTGCGTGCGTAAATTGTAATTATCAGTTGCGAACTCCCCAATGTTGAATTTACTGAAACATTAAAAGGATTAGGAGTGCTTAAATCCGCATGAGAACAGTGCGTAGAATCATTCACTAATTTATGAAGATCAGCAACTCCAGTACATGATTTTGAGGTCACCACCGAGCTCTTAGAAATTAGCCTTCTCGCAGCTAATAATTCATCGCGTTGACTGCATCGTTCTTCAATTTTGTTGCGCAGCTCAGGAATGTATCTTAGAACTTGACCAACTATGCTCAGAATGCTCAGTCTCCTCTGGATAGCTCTGCTCTCAACTTTGACGCAGGCAAGTTTACGCCCTGGCAGCAACCTTTGCAAACAGCAAACTCTGCGACCTAAACAGCTGCTTTAACCTGGTGTGCCAGATCTGCGGGTGTAGAAAGCGGACTAACTCCAGTACCCAACAGATCTGCGACCTCTAACTTGCTCTGATACCAAAATAAAAGCAAATGCACAGTAGAATCACCCAGAAACGTGAGACAAAGCTCACACAAATCAATGAATTCAATTGCTAAATTACATCACACTTATATAGGAAACTGCACTCACCTAATCTTCCTGAAGACGAGGAAACAAACCTGAATATGTGCAACCAATTCCTAATTAAACACTCTCGTTCAACCACTCAAAACTAATTCTATTTCTGCATTATTCTCACACCTCTTCTCTCATTCTCAGACCCTTTCCCCTTGGTGGTTTTAAGAATCATTTGGTCCAGTTGGGGTCTGTTTATTCTAAGATTGTAGTAGAATTGGAAATCAATGTAGTCCAGGACAATGTCATCCTTTTCCAAGACAACGCAAATTGGATCAATGCCCTCAAGCTCTTGCTTTCTCTGCCAACTTTGATGGCCCTTTTCTGCTTCACTCTCTTAGGAAGGTTTGTTCTGTCTCTCCATTTTGTTGTTTTTCCTCACAGCTTACTCCTATATACCATTATGAATTTCGACTCTACCTCTGACTCTTCTTCGAATGCGAGCCCATGTTCTCATTGTATTTATGCACATGAAGCCCTCCATAAGGAAGATTATGATCTGTAGGTTAATTTATGTCAATTATATCACTCTCAAATCGATCAGATGGACAAAATCATGTCTGTCCAGCATTGGATATCCCGTTTGGAAGACGAAGTGACGCGTTAGGAGTTATAGGAGTTGTTTATCTAGCCAGGAATTGCTTGGACAGTCAAAATTGGCCGGAATCTGGGTAATTTTTTTTAAGAAATCTTGCAATAGGAGTGTTTGAATCATGTTTTGATGGTGGAAATGAATTCAGCTCCATCGAAAACCTCTAGAACACCTAAAATATTGAAGTTTGATAGCTATAACCTGGATTTACAAAAATCCCTGCCAGATTTTCTTGAAATCTTACCTGAATTTCAATGATTTTCAGGGCAAAAAAGCAGTCTAGTTAAACTACTGCATACATTATGGATCTCAAGCTTAGCAAGGACAACAATTCAGGTCAGGATCGGCTTCGGGAAAAACCAGGAAAGAGGTATTTTTGTTCTGTTGTAGTTCTGCAAGTTTTTAAATGTGGAATGTATGTGTAATAGGTTATGTTAGGGACTTTTTGTCGACAAAATATGGGTTAGAAGTGCAAAATTTAATGTAATATCTCGTGTATTTACTACAACCAGACACAGATTTAATGACAATGATACTCATTTTTGCATGTCCAGTGTTCTAGCATATTTTGAAATTTATTTGCAATTAGTAAACATATGGTGAAAATAAATATAATTAGGAATTCCTCTAAATTAGAAAATTTAAAATGAGAAAAAAATAAACTCAAAAAGACTTATGACTAATGAAAAAGCCAAAATAAATTCAATTGTTGTTTTCTACTTGAATTTCTAATCTTGGGAATATTTTTTTGCATAAAAAATAGTGGGGAACTATCAGGATGGCATTCTTTGTGGAAAGTTACGACACTTGTCCAATAAATAAAAAAATTGGATTTATTTTAATATAATTTTTATTTAAAATATATATATATATATTTCAAACTATTCAATTTAATATTTATTTTTTTCAAATTTTTATAAACTTCATAAAATCTATTTAAATTTTTCAAAATTAATTGAAAGTCAAAACCTTTTTTTTACCTAAATCAAAAACAATATATCTTGTCTTCTGCAGGTATAATAAAAAACTAACATTATAAAGGAGATGTTGTAAGGTAAAGTTACATTGAATAAATTTAAATAATATATGTATGCTACTAATTTTAAAAAAAAAAAAAAATTGAATATATTAGTTCAATTAAACTTTTTAACAAAAAAACACATATACAGAACAAGTGCTACCTAGCAGCTTGTAGCTTAGTTTAAATATAGCTAATTGGAGTTGAAATAGACTAGATGTGAGATGATCAATTAAATCTTTCATAGAAAAATAGAAATGAAATTGAAAATAATGCTCTAAAATGTTGCTTTTTGGTGAGCTCCCTATATCATTGGTTATAATGAAGATTTATTACTTTATTTCTTTGGCAGTGTTTGGTTCAAATTGATATGGAGAACTTAGTTTCAACTCAATGAGATGTCAATTCCAAGAAACTTTTTTTGCACAACCAATTGTCTCTTACAAAGTTCACAGGAATTGTACATGATTGATATAGAATTGATTGCAATTATGTTTGTGTCAGTGAAGGCATCCGAATGTGGAAAACCTGACTTCTTTCTTTTGCAGAGAAAAATGTTGTTGGGATGATTTATAATTTGTGATTTAGTATTAAATTACTTTTTAAATTAAATTGCAAAGACAAGTTAATTAATATTTATGATTAATTTAACAACTAAACTATGACTAACACACTCATATAAATTAAATCACAAGTGACTATACATAGATTTCAAAACACTTAGTTTCTAATCAAAATACTTAGTTCCTAAAATATTAAAAATACATTCAAAAAAATTTATGAAAATAAATAAACTATATCAGTAGTCTTTTTCAAACATTTTATAAATATTATACTTGAAACTATCTTTTGTGATTTAGTATTAAAATGGATGAATTTGACACATTCACACCAATCTTCTATGTGCTTTAACAAAATTCACACATTAAAGTTTTTCATGGTAATTGAGACCAATCTTCTATGTTTGGAGAGGAAAGAAGATAAAAAAAGTTTTAACAAACCAATTGAAACGGATCAGAAATTGAACACTAATTGAGTAATTTCCAACTACTTGAAGCAGAATATGGAACTTCAAAAGTTTCATATCTTTTGACTTGCGAGAACAACAGACATTAATCACAACAAAAACTATGCGTAAATAAAATAAATTCAACAAAGTTAGAAAAAAAATGCTCACAATATCCTAAAAATTAATAACTATACAATAATAAAACCTCTTAATAAAATTAGGAAAGAAATGCTCACAAAATTATAAAAACTAATAATTAATTATCATAATAGTAATTAATTATAAACAAGAAAAAAATTATGATTAATATAATTGGAATTGAAAATAGAAAGAAGAAAATAGAAAAGAAAAAAAAAACAAAAAAATTAATTAAATTAATTAATTAAAAAATTTATAAGTCATTAAACATTAATAAAATTTTAAAATATATATATATTGGAAAAAAAAAAAAATTAATTTTTTTCTCTTTAAAATTTGTCATCTTGAAAAAAAACTATAGAAAAATATTTATAAAATATATATATAAAAATAAAAAATAAAAATTATAGTAATTTTTTAATTATTTTTTGCTCTTTAAAATTTGTCATCTTAAATTGAAAATTTGGAGAAACAACTATAATTCATGAAAATGGAAATAATAGAAAAAATAAAATAAAATTTTCAAAAGGTTAAATAAAAAGAAAATAAAACAAAAAAAAACAAAAACATGGTAACTAATAGAAATGGAAGTTAGTGAAGAGTCCATAATAAGACCTCAACCAATAGCCTTACAAATATAAATTTAAATAATAATAATAAATAACAAAAAATAAATTCCCAAGGTTAAATTATGGATAAGAGGCATAATTTTTTGGTCAAAGACAGACTAATATGCAATCAAAAGAAAAACTAATATGCACTTACAATAATAAGTACCCCGTCATAAAATAAAGCTTAATTATGAAATTTGTTTAGCTAAAGAGGATCTAAAATATTTGTTCTTCTAAAGAAACGTGAAAAGGAATATTGGGGATTGGTGAAAGAAATAATCAAGTGAAATATAGAGCTTCCCGTTAATTGTGGATGGCTCCAAGATAGCATTGAAACCCTCGCAGAGATTTGTTTAGGGCTTTGACAGTAAGCCGTCTACGCGATCTGATCACGATATGGCAGCAACCTCGGGAGGAGGGCCGCCACCCTCCTACTGGAATATTACGAGCGGAGACCATGCGTTGCGCTCACCCAACTCTGCAAATGCTCAGCGAAGAACAGGTCTAGTTTTAGGAGCAGAATGGCAAGCCAGAATCAAAGGACAATGCTTGCCGCGAGCGGTCAAAAAACCTCGCTTTATTATTCCAGCCTCGAATCTAGATGAATACAGAGGCTACATGAAGAATCATGCATTGATCTGTAATTTTATAGGTATTTGGCCCTCAGAAAAAGATTTGTTAAAATGGATTCAAATAAAATGGTAGCCCAAGGGTCACATTGATCTGAAATTTGGGGCGAAAGGTTTTTTTACAGTCATTTTCTCTAATTTACTTGATAAAGAACGCATTTTTGAGGGAGGGCCCTATTTTTATAGCAATGCAGGGCTCTTTCTCAGACAATGGGAGGAATGTTATAACCGAGAACAAGAGCAATTTCTAGCAGCCCCTGTCTGGGTTCGACTATTTGGGCTTCCCATAGATTTTTGGGACCCTGAAATTTTGGAAGGTATAGGAAACTCGATAGGTACGTTTGTTAAAATAGCAGAATCCACATCTTGTGGACGTTATACTTCCTTTGCCAGAATTTGTGTTTATATGAACATCTCTGAACCCTTACCAGAGATGATCGAACTAGAATATGAAGGAAAAGTTTGGCCCCAGCCTCTAGATTACGAGCACATTCCTTTTTGCTGCCGCCGATGTCATGAATATTGACATTTGTACAAATCTTGCCCCTTAAATGGAGCCGAGCAGCAACCTTCAAGCGTAAATGGGTCGGAGGAACAACCCCGACAGTCCGATGAAGGGTTTGTACAAGTCAGTACAAGAAAACGACCTCCTCGTTCAGGGAATAATGGTTCGGCTTCTGGGTCAAAAGAAAACCATCATGGATCCACAACAACAGCCAATCGGTTTGAAGTGTTACAGGAGGAAGGAGAACCGACAGTTATTGAAATTGTTGAAGACGGATCTGCAGACGTCTCTGTAGAGGTAATTCAGAAACCCCAATCTTCAAAGAGAAAAGCAGGCCAGAAAATGGACACACCAGACGAAAGCGTTGTGCCAGAACTAACCCCAATGGAGGTCGAGCAATCAAAAGACGAACTGAGCGCTAAAGAGAAACTCTTAAAACGTCTCTTGTTCGAGTGGAGAAACTTGGACGACCGATTCATCCCAGCAAATCAGAAGAAATTATATAAAGAAATATTTGAGCATTATCTTACAGCGCAAGCTCATAAAGAAGCCCAAGAAAGCGAACAAGCTGCCAGCAAGAAGGCAGCGCCACCATCAAAACCAGCAAAAAAGAGAGGACAAAGAACCTTACAAGAATCAATTCAGCTTGTAGGAGAAATGTTGATAAACACTGGGAAGATAATACCGTTAACAACGGTATTTCAACAACTACCTAAAAGTTCCTAATGAAAGTGCTCTCCTGGAATATCAGAGGACTTAATAGCAAGGGCAAACAGAGACATCTGAAGGAAAGACTAAAGATTGAGAAACCACAGGTAATGCTAGTACAAGAAACAAAATTTTCTGGTCAGAAGATCCAATCCATAATTCAATATTTCAAAATGCAATATGAGGTAATGGCCATTGACTCTGTAGGGACTTCAGAGGGCATAGCAATTCTCCGGAATGCTACTGAAATTTTAGCAGAGGGATGGATTGGCTTACCTAGAATCTTATCAGCTACTTTCAGACAAATTGGATCTGAGGAAAGGATCCATATCTCGACAATATACGGACCTCCAATTCCAGGAGAGCGAGCAGAATTTATGCAAAACATCCGCAGGTTAAGTACATTGCAAAAGGAAAATTATTGGCATTTAGGTGGCGATTTCAATATGATATTAAATCTCTCAGAAAAAAAAGGTGGGCTCAGAAGGGAGGATCCGGATATGGCTTTGTTCAGGGACCTGATAACAGAGTTGAGGTTAGTTGATATACCCACGATCAATGGAAATTTTACTTGGAACAATAGAAGAGGGCAACGTTCCCAGATTGCCTCGCGGTTGGACCGTTTTTTAGTTTTTGAGGCTTTTGTGACTCAGGACATTTATTATGAAGCTGCAATCCTTCCTACTCTGGGATCAGACCACTGGTCGATCAGACTAGAAGTTGATGTAAAGGCAAGCCCTCATAATCGACCCTTCAGATTTGAACTTTTCTGGTTAAGATATCCCGAGTTTATGGACAAAGTTAAAAATTGGTGGAATTCAAACCCAATTAGAGGTCGCAATAAGATGCATTCATTTCAGCTTCATTTAAAGAAAATAAAAGATGAAATCAAAAAATGGAACCGTCTTGAATTTGGAAATATACATCAAGCACAAATTCAACTGAATGAAAAAATGAAGGAAATACAACAGAAAATTATTCTGTATGGGCAAACACCTGAGTTAGCCATGGAGGAAGGCAACACCCTCAGTCAACAAGAAGAGAGACGAAAGCAAGAAGAGCTTTTGTGGAAACAAAAATCACGGATAAACTGGCTCAAAGAAGGAGATCGAAATACAATTTTTTTTCACAAAGCCATGTTACAGCGGCGCCAACACAATAGAATCTTCTCTCTTAAAGCAACAAATGGAGATCAACTCATTAAACATGAAGATATCGAGAAGGAACTGGTAAAACATTTTAAAGAACTTCTTACAGAACCATCTCCCAATCGACAGGCTGCTATTGATAAAATAACTATGCATATCCCCAGAGTGATTACTCAAGAACAGAACCTTGCTCTGCTTCGATAAATCACGCTCCAGGAGGTAGAAGAGGTTGTGATGAATCTGCCAAAGAACAAAGCCCCGGGGCCTGACGGTTTTACAAGTGAATTTTTTAAGGCGGCTTGGCCCTTTATTGGCCTGGATATCTTAGAGGTTGTAGAAGAATCCCGAAGGATGAAGATGGTCTATCCCGCGTTGAACGCCACTTTCTTCACTCTTATTCCCAAGCAGCAAAATGCAGATACACCAGTAGGTTTCTGCCCGATAGCTCTGTGTAATGTCATTTATAAAATCCTCTCTACCATTATGGTCAATCGCCTGAAACCATTGTTGCCAACTTTAATCTCCCCAGAACAGACAGGCTTTGTCAAAGGCAGACAAATCCTGGATGGAATAGTAGTCGCCCAGGAAGCAATTCACTCATTAAAAAAGGACAAATGTAAAGGTCTACTAATCAAGTTAGATTTATCCAAAGCGTATGATCGGATAAGCTGGCAGTATCTAATTGAGGTGATGCGAGCCTTTGGTTTTGATGATCGATGGTTGCAATGTTTGCGCTCATTCATCTCGTCTCCGCACTTCTCAATCCTTCTAAATGGCAGCCCCTCAACTCCGTTTAATAGCCCTCGCTGACTTAGGCAAGGAGACCCTTTGTCCCCTTTACTTTTTATCATTGCAGTAGAAGGACTAGGTAGGCTTATCGGAGCTCATCAAGCCAAGGGTAAATTACAAGGTTTAAAACTGTGGGGTCCTCACCTCCCACTGACCCACCAGCAATTTGTTGATGACATTCTATTGTTTTGTATGGCGACATTGAAGGAATGCAGAGCCATTATAACAATTTTAGATGTCTTTATGGCTGCTTCAGGGACTCAGATCAACAATGATAAGTCAAATGTCTACTTTTTCAACTGTCCTCCTGCGATGCAAAATTTGTTGGCCAGAACCCTTAGGTTTCAGCGAGGAGCCTTCCCTATGAAATACCTTGGCATGAATTTAAATACTGGCCCGGTCCGGATTGCAGATTGGCAAGACACCCTCACCAGAGTCGCTAAAAGGATACAGAATTGGGCATTCAGAGTTCTGAATGCATCGGGGCGCCTTATCCTCTTAAAATCAGTGTTACAGGCCTTACCAATATATCAGATGTCGGGAAGAGCATGTCCGAAAGGGATATGTTCCCAACTAGTATGTGAGTTCAAGAAATTTTTATGGCAGGGATCCCAAGGCAATAGGAAGTGGGCTCTTCTATCCTTGGAAAAGCTACTCAAACCTAAGGCTACAGGAGGACTTGGCCTACGTGACCCATCAACCTTGAATAATGTGCTGGGAGCAAAACTATGGTGGCGTTGGATTCAGGGAGGCCCGGACTTGTGGAAAAACATCTGGATCACTAAATATGAGATGCCTCACACAGTCTCCGGTAGATTAAGACAGACCTAACCCCGAGAGGCTCATCCATCTGGAATTTGGTGGCAATGAATCGTCACTTAATTCGGTCCCACAGTTTCTGGGAGGTTAAGGATGGAGGTACAGCTCTTTTCTAGGAAGATTCTTGGAAACTACGGGAAAAACTATTTAGTCGACTTGACTTGGGTGAAATTTTTTTATATACAAACACACCAAATCACAGGCATCTCCATCAGTACTGGTGTCAAAATCATAATGACCTCTGGAAGAAATGGAAAGATAAAACAAACTAGCTGGAGGCTCCAGAAACGCAACAGTGGGAAAACTTGGCAAAAGAACTGAAAACCAGGAAAATAAGACAAGCGTCTGGACCAGACATCCTTAGATGGGGATATTTGACAAAAGGGAAATTCACAATCAAAGAAGGATACTATATTCAAGCCGAACAAGTTCATTATGATACTCGACCAGTATGGAAAAAAATTTGGGCGTTGAAACATTGGCCTAAGGTGGAATATTTCTTATGGTTGGTCAGTCATAGAAGAATTTTGACCTGGGAAAACCTACAGAAACGAGGGATGGTGGGACCCTCTCAGTGCTCCTTGTGTCAAGGAGATAGTGAAACAACAGAACATATTTTGAACTCATGCCCAATGGTGCAGCAAATATGGAGGAGCCTGGAACAACTGTTCAGGCAAACAGATAAAAAAAATGACAGCATCATAGAAACCATCCGCAGCTGGCGAAAGGGGAAGTTTCATTTTCAAGTTATTAACAGAGCATGGACACTATCACTTGGATTCCTCCTTTGGAATATTTGGAAGGAAAGGAACCGCAGGATTTTCCAAGATATTCAACACCCATTGCAGCACATTTGGCAGCGCTCTATAGAGAATATTCGTGAAACCATCTTAGTAAAAATCTGGGCAGATGAGGATTGGCAGACGGTGGGTTTCGAATCCCAGATATTAGAGTCTTTAAACCTCAAACCGCAGATGTTGTATAAAATTTTGTGGAAGTACAAACCACCTAGCCAATCTATTGAGGAAACATGGACGCCCCCCCAACCGGGCTTTATCAAATTAAATTATGATGGAGCCTCCAAAGGCAATCCGGGGCAAGCGGGGTCTGGAGGGATTTTTCGAAACTCTCAAGGAGCAGTCTGTCGGTTTTATGCCTTCGATCTGGGCCATGCCACAAATAATGAAGTTGAATTGCTAGCGTTCAAGCAAGGTATTGTTATAGCAATTAGAGAAAATTATCAGAGAATCATAATTGAAGGAGATTCAGAAATGGTCATAGGAGTTCTACGCAAGATACAGCAAGGTACACCCTGGGAGAAAATCTCACACAGTTGGCGAACAGCTGCCCTCATTGAAGAAGTGAGCCAACTGCTGAAACAGATCCAATACCTGATCCCTAACCATATTAGGCGTAAAGGTAACGCAGCGGCAGATTACCTGGATAATTGGGGTTGTAAACAGATGGAGCGTTCCATAGATGCTCGACCCATAGATGCAATCTGGGAAGTGGAACTCCACTCTCTCCAGCTGATAGTAAGCAAAGATCTCCAACCCCCCGATCGGGGTGTACACCTGTCCAAAAGCATTTAAAAGGTGTGGTAAGATGGCGATTTGTGCGTCCTCCAATCCATCAACTATCATAATGGCGCATTGCAACTTCACCTCCCCGTAGTACGTGAAAATATGATCTTTTATGAGTATGCAGGGTGGACAGCCTGTGCTGTCAGACCGCCGAAGGAATGTTTTACAAATGGTAATTCGGCCACCTCCTCGCCTTCATTCGTGCACGCATTTCTCCTTGCATGCAAGCGCTTGGAGGTATCAGTGGAGGGAGCCGGTCACTGTACACTCGACCAGGTGGTGGTATGTACACAGTTTTCTTCTTGTTCTTATGGTTATAGTCGCTATGGTTTCGGGTTCCTTGATGATTAAAATGGTGGATTTGGTTCTGTTCATGGTTTTTAACTCTGATCCTAAATTGCAGCCGGTCATTCCTTGCTTCCCAGACCCCTGCAACCTGCTAACAAATTTAATTTACTCTGTTTTCAATCCTTATAGCCCTGAGTCGAGAGTCAAGTTGACTTTGTTTGACACCCTGAAGGCTTCGCGGCGACTTTTAGTACGAAGGGTTTGCTGTCGGGTTTGGGTAGCAACCAGGGATACAGACTGTCGTAGCTGCGATATGGGTCATTGTATTAGCTGCTTTATGGCTCATTTTCAGAGTTTCTATTTGATACACTTAGGTAGATGTACTTTTCAAAACCATTGGAATATATTGTGGACTCTATGTCTGCTTCCTCTCCTGTGGACGAATCCTCCTTATTTTCTAGGTTGGGGTTATAGTGGGAATACATGTTTCGAGAGTCTTTCCTTCAACAATCGTCTTCACACAGGTCCGCTCCATTCTCTCCTGGTTACCTCTGCACAGAGGTTAGGGAAGTTGGGTCGGGAAACAGGGTTCTTGGCCTTATGTGCCATAGGAACGCAAACTGCCTGCATGTGCTGCGACATTTCTAGGTCCCTGACGTTCCTAGTGTTCGAATTATTTTGTAAAAACATCATGGATGCTAACAGGATGAAAAATTTGAGGTCCCTTAATGCTGACTTCTTCTTTACTGTGTATTGCTGCATGTCAGTGTTGCAAGTTAGGTTCTTGTGCGCCATGGGGAAGCGTAGGTCCTCCTCCCAAATTTCCAAATGGAAACAGAAGGTTCAGCCTGAGTCAGCCCCAAAGAAACGTGGTAGGAAATCTAATTTTGAGATTCTAGAGAATCTTGCAGCAAACTATGTCACGGGAAACTCTTCCACGATTCACCAGGAAATTCGTGGCTGGGAAAGGGAAATACAAACAGATCCCGAAGACCTTGAAGCTGAAACTGAAATCTTAGATTTCATAACAGACCCAGGAAATACCCAAGGCCGGCTCACGTCTTTCCAACAGACGATCCACACATACTGGATACTTAAGTGTCTTCTTGCAAAGGCCATGCAGAGTTTTCCCCCTGCCCAGGTTCAACAAGACCATCCAAAGATAGATAACAGCTTGAAGGACATGCTACAAGATATGCAAAACCAGCTTTATCATATTAAAATCACCCAGTACCAGGCAGTTGACCGCATTAGCAGAGTTGATGATCGCGTGGGTCGTATGGAAAAGCAACTCCAGCAAGTGGACATAAAAACTGAAAGAGACAATGGTGGAGCCCCAAGTGGAATAGGTGGGTGACCACCAATATCCACCTAGATCATTCCTCCCCCCTTAGGAAGCAATGGTCCCCATTGCGTTAAGTTCCTCCATGAGATGAGGAAATTTCTGCTGAACTTGGTCCCTGGTGAACCACTTTCCTTGGTGCAGGAGTTGTCCAGCTTTGACAACCCGATACAGTTGGATCCTCTGTTGGCGAGTGTTCTTAATTTGCATGTCCATGATACAATCTGTGGTGGCCTGTTCCATGCAAGCCTCCGGATTTAACTCGTTGGTGAGTTGTTCTATAAAATTTAAGACAAAAGTAGTTTGAGACAAAACTTTATATTTAAGACAAAAGCAATTTGAGACGAAAATATTTTAAGACAAAAACAATTTAAGACAAAAATATTTTAAGACAAAACTTTATATTTTAGACAAAAACAGTTTGAGACAAAAATAGTTTAAGACAAAACTTTATATTTAAGACAAAAGGAGTTTGAGACAAAAATATTTTAATACAAAACTTTATATTTAAGACAAAAGCACTTTGAGACAAAAATATTTTAATATAAAACTTTATATTTAAGACAATGGCAATTAAGACAAAACCCATATAAGACAGTTAGCAATTAAGACAAAACCATTAGTATTGTGGAAGTTTGGACTGAAATTCTATGAGTAGATAGTGGATAATTATATTTTTTATTTTTGAATATATATATATATATATATATATATATATATTCAAACCACATGAAATGTAATCATTTCAATTTTATTTCTTTTATATTAGATTTTTCCTTTTCCATTTAACCACATTCTAAAAATATAAGAAATAAATAGATTAAAAAAATATTATTTTTTGGTTGGCCACTTAAAGGGATTTAAGTTTGAATCTCATGTTTTTACATAATACTTCATAACAAGGTGATTTCAAATGAGTTACATTCCATGAACTAAAATTGTTTATTTTTTAAATATGTTAACATTTTTAAATTACTTCAACTAAAACTTTGATATAAATTTGAAAGAAATTAAATACAATATAACGATAAAAAAAAAAAAAATTAATATTTTCTCAATTGTTTTCTATATATGCATTTTAAACCTTCATTTTTTTTCTTTCAAAATGAAAAATCAAAATTTTGATTCTTGCATATGTCTTATAGTCACATCTCGGTTTTCTTTTCACTATTGAACAAATATATCAAAGAGATAAATAACAATAATTTAATTATTTTTTAGATAAAATTTTAGTATTTAATTTTTTTAATTGTAAAAGAATTTCTACTAATTCGGAGTCGTTGGCACAAAACTTCCTGGAAATGTCCCTAGTCGCAGGCATTCCTTGTTGTGGGAGCGACTAGAGGTTCTAAGTCACATGCATGCCCATGTCAAGGGAGAGATTAAGGCTTTCATGCATAAAAATTTCATTTTGTCTCAAGGGTTAGTCACTTGGATGGGTTGGATGGCTCCTAGGGGTTTTGTTGCAAGTGCAGAAGGTTAAGTTGGTTGTGTTACATCAGTTCCACTTCCTTAACTGATATATAGGGATTTGAATCATATCATAGTAACTTTTCGTCACATGTTTGCCCTAGTTGGCTGGTAACTTGGGTAGATGTGGGAGGAGGGTGTTATAGAGTAGTATCATAGCATGGTTCCGTTCTCCTTGAGTGATGTCTGGTTTCCGTTCCACTTAGATGAATGTGTTTTCGTATCTACATGTTGGTTGCATATAGGTCCTTGTACTTGTGATCTGTGTGCTTGTTGTTTATGCATGGTATTGGTCATGATTGTAGTGGTGTCGTCATGTGAAAGTTGATGGTGTCGTTGTTGATTGTATTTGTTGTGTTTATGTTGGTCGTGCATCGATTATGTGTATCAATGTTTATATGTTGTTATGCATACTTTGACTAGATGATGGTCGTTGTGCATGAAGTCATGGTATGTGGTCAGCATAGTCATGCATTGATAAATGGATAATGGTTGAAAATATGTTTATATGTTGATATGGTTATGTTTATGTGTGTGTGTGTGTGTTGCGCTAATATGGCTGGTCTTGTAGATGAGATATTCTCTTCGAGCTATACTAAGGTACACTAGTTTTCTTATGATTTGGTTTAACTGACATAATATACCTTGCAGGAAGAAGAGATCAAAGATGACTAACAAGATGGTAGACTACACAGATTCTCCCTATGAATCAAATGAGTAGCGTGGTGTTGGGAACACTTCTGACTTAGCAGACACATTGAGGAGTTTGAAGGAGGAAATAAGGATTTGCAAAGTAGATAATGACAAAATCATCCAAGCATAGGAGAAATAAGCAGAAGTCAATGCTATAATTCTTCAGAGTTTGTCAGAATTGCAGAGACAGGGACCACTTCGGATCAAATATGGATAGGAGGATATAACTAATGGGGCATGTGGAAGTAGAATCCATAGTAGGCACAGGTCAGATAGAGATAAGACGATCAGGGATGTCAGGTTCTTGGATACTCCGGAAAGGAGGGGTGATGGACACATGTATTATTCTCGTTCTGGTTCTGAAAGGTATCATGGTCATCATCGTTATAATCCTTAAAGGAGGAGTGATAGGGGATATTTTCTGGATGAGTTCAAGAAAGAAAAGCCACCTACATTCAATGGGGAAATGAATAAATCACATGATGAAAAAGCATGGTTGATTGGAATGAATAAATTCTTCAGATTGCACGATTACTTAGAGAACATGAATGCCAGGATATCTACATTCAGTCTTAAAGGTAAAGCAGATATTTGGTGTGAAGATGTAAATAACATTAGAGATATTTATGAGGAGTTGACTTGGAGTGAATTTGAGAGACTATTCAGGAAGCAGTATTTATGGAAGATCTACTATGATGACAAGGAAAATTAGTTTTATGAGCTAAATATGGACTCTATTATCGATGAGGAGTAAACTAGCAGATTTCTGGAGTTGTTGAGATATGTGCCTTACCTCAAGGAGGATAAGGCCAAGATTCAACGATTCATCAATGGGTTGTCGATAATATTCAAAGACATGATTGAGTTTGATGAGCCTAGATCATTGGAGGAGGCCATCGTGAAGCTAAAGCATTGTTATGAGCAATCAAAGCATAGATCTGAGACTAACTAGACTAGAAAGGTAATGCAACGAATAAAGGGAAATGGGATAAGAAGCGAGCAAGGCCTCAAGACACAGGTAAAAAAGAGAATGCTCTAAGTTACATTTCCATTTCCACATCTTTTCCATTTCGCTAAGTTACAAATAAAACGAGTCCAATTCTATATGCAATAGATTAATAGCCTATTGATACACCTTTAGTGATTTATGCATAGCTCTCACCTAGAACTATAGATCAATGAAATTACATCTAATAGATATAGCCTAAAAGAGTTTGATTTTATGCCCAAGACACCAGTATAATGGAGTAGTTGTGAAGGCAACGATATCCATTGGGGATTTCCATTTTTTCAGCAACATACAAGAAAAATCTTGGTGTTGGAGGAAGAGATATAAAGATCTTTGCCAAAAACACAATATCATCACTCTCCTAGTGCCATTTCTGTTAACTCATTAGAATGCAGGTAATGCATAAGGATTCATCAGTATCTATGAAATTTTCTCTCTTTCCAATAACAAAATAGGTTCATCCTAATATTAATATATAAAATATGGTTCATTAATATGCATGGTTCATTTTTTTTTTAATGATCCTATTTCTCTAAAGGATATCTATTTTTTGAATTTTGTTTGGTATAAGATATGGTGATACTTTTAAATATGAGGTAATTTTGGGTAAAATTAGAAGTGGAACAAAAAGTTGTGGTTTGAATTTCCTTTGTAGTAGTAGGCTACATGCAATTTCTATCGAAAGGTTTTGTTGTGGCCCAACATGGAATAATCTTTGGATGAAAATGTTCATTATGGGTGGTATGTTTTTTAGCTCTTCAACTCATTGGATTCTTTGTCTGTTCATGGTATTTGTTGTTCTCAACTTAGAATCCCTGAATCACCCTGAAAGGTCATGACAATGTAACTTTTGGAGGCATTGATGGACAACCCTCGCCCCCCCAAAAAAAGTCATTAGAATAAAACTTTTAGAAGCTTTTGTTAAATGATCGCCTCCAAATGTTCAATTCTCATGAATTTTGGGGGAGGGGGATCTTTTGGTGTATTGAACGGGGCAAGGGGACATAAGGGTATCATGGATGGGTAGAAGTGAGAGGTTAGTGCATGGTATATTGAGATCTATAATACTAACATTAAAGAATGAGAAGGAGCCTTAGGGCCTTATGCCACAAGGGCTAGGGGACCTATAAGTAAGGAAATGAGAGAAATTGATAGGGGAACCTCCAATAGTTGTGATAAGGGGATTAGGGGACACATTATCACAACCCATAAGAACTTAACCCATAAACACTAAATTCTATATCCCTTTAACCCCAAAGCCACAATCCCTTAACCCCTACACTCGTAACTCATAAAAAATTAACCCCTTGATCCCTTAAACCCCAAGCCACTAACCCCTTAAACCCTAACCCCTAACATGGAATCCTTGAAACCCATAAACCCTAATCCCATATCCTCTTAAAACTTGACCCTTAACCCTACAAGATTCTATCCTCTACCTATTCTGTTTGAAACATTTCTATTGGCTGTTAAAATCCCCATCAATCCTTAGTTAAAGTCTCATGATTTGAAGCATTGATCTTAAAAGAATGTTTTATATTAGTGTATTATACATCCTTGGGGTCTCTAATCTTTCGTTTTCTTTCGACAACCCAACCCTCCTTGAAGAATCGATGCTGAATACTTTGATCCACAACAAGAATGATGTCATAATACATTTGTAGAGATATATAGATGAAATTACCCCCTATCCACCACTATATTATACACATTGATTCAATGGATAGGGGTTTGTAGTTATCAGTCAATGGAATCACTTCTAACCGGTATCAATCTCTATTTCTCTTCTAGCTTGTTCTTGACTTAATGGCCACCTTCTTCAATGTCGTTCCTTTGGAAGTTCGAAAAGAGATTTTATTGTTGGAAAGTAAAGAGGTTGAGGGTATCCCTTATCACTCAGATTTTGAGGTGATGGGCGAGGATTTGAAATGGATACAAGACCCTGGAAAACCTCGGAAGAAACAAATTTTCTATCACAATTCTTTGGCCTTACACCAACAGTTGGCTACTTTTTTTCGCTAGTACTTCAAGATAAACAAGTTGAGACCTATAATCTATTTTTTTCCCTTGAAGATGTCAAAATAATGCTTCACAACCTATGGTGATGTTTTGATAGGGTGGACTCCTAATTGGCTCGCGTTGAAGGTTTTATGGTTAATGACTCTGCCTCCAGGGACCTTACTGATCCTCCAGTTGATCATGTACAAACTCTTATTATTATTTCCTTAAGCGTGGAAATTATGTTTTATTGTCACCTGTACGAGATTGTATGAATATTTATGGTCTTGTTGATGGTGGAGAGAGTATCTAGAGTGGATCTTCGTTTGGTCTTGCTGTACATGCTCTGGAAGTGGAGGATTCCCATTGTTGTTGTCAATATTATGCTTACTTGGTCTTTTGTTGGCGATTTATGTTTATGTTTTCATGATCCTTGGGATTTGGTGCTAGCATCAAAATAAACTTTGTTTCCTCTCATTTTATGGGTACCCACAACTTGAATTTTGGCAATTGAAGATTGTTTTAACATATGCTTTCAACTTGGCTTGTTTTGGGATGGATGAGTATGTTCGCATCTGAGAAATTGGTTACTCTTTTCATGCTAGATGGAAGATGTGGTTTTGTGTAGAGGACCCTTAGGAAGACCATAATATCATATACTTTCCAACCATCTTTCTACACATTTCCAAAATACTCAAATACAAAATAATTATTAATTAAAATATACAATACATGATACCATTCACTAATTTCATTCGTCAATTTCCATAATACACTTGTAACGAATTGTTCGATCGCGGGTTTGCTATCATATACTTTCCAACCATCTTTCTACACATTTCCAAAATACTAAAATACAAAATAAATATTAATTAAAATATACAATACATGATACCATTCACTAATTTCATTCGTCAATTTCCAAAATACACTCGTAACGAATTGTCTGAGCGTGGGTTTGCTAATGGAATAACGAGCTAATCCATTTAAATTGGGTACCCTTTTTAGCTCCTTATCAAATTATGTTTGTGTTCTACGAGCTTGCAAGTCGCTTAAACTTTGTTGTGCGCTTATTCTGTTTGTGTTCTAAAATCTTCGGTCGTGAGTTGTGATAAGTGCTCGAGATCAAATGCCATACAACCGTCGCGCTGCGATCGACTCCCGTGTGACGTCCCGCTGGAACGCTCGCGCTCTATATTTCAATGAAAGAAGAGGAAAAATACCCAAAAAAATCGCGCGAAGACATATTTCAGAAATTAGGAAGATCATTAATTAAGAAGCCCTCAAACCGATGGTCCTTGAACTTGCAAGAGCAAGGGAATAACAAACTTGAAAGAGCAGGGGAATAGATTGCAGGGATGTTATGCAGGCGAGCAAGATGACCCTAGCTGAGGAAACCCACCCATCACGGGTGAAGGTGTGGTTATATCCTAACTCAGAATCCCTATCCCTGGCCTCGATGCTTTCGGATTCATCACCTTTTGTATTCTTTGAAGTCTCCATCTTCTAAAACAACCCAAATCCCAGATCCCACATCAGAGGCGTGTTTTCTACACCTCATAAAGTCCCGGCTGGCTAATAGGCCAAAAAAAGCCGCAGGAGCCATCGTTTTTATATCCGCAATGCCTAATCACGTTGGATCCTGCACGGTTCTGAGGGCCTGACTGGTGCGATAGAGCTCCGCTTCAAATCAAAGTTCGAGTTTGGGTTTTAGTTGTGCGGGTATCGAGGTGAGGGCTTCCAAAGGCTCTGAGGGTTTGACAAAACTTGGGATTGTGGAATTGGTACACGTATTTCCGGTGAAGATCGCGGCGTCTCAGCTTTTGAAGGGAAAATATGGGTCATGGCTGCCAAGCTCAAGGATGAGCAAGGGACTTCGAAATTGAAGGGCGAGGGTTTTGAACCTAGGAATCTAGTATGTATTAGTTTGATTAAGTGTTGTGTCATTGATTGCAATGTTTTTGTTTAGTCAATTCAGCTTTATCTTCAACATATGTTTTTGGGGCAGGACAATGGGGTTAAGGTTTAACCGCTTCAACATATGTTGTTGGGACAGGACAATGGGCTCAGGGTTTGTCCAGCTTCTATTGCTTGTCTGGCATATCCAAAAACCTACGTTGGGGCAGGACAATGGGGTCAAGGTTTGGCCATATTCTATTGCTTTTCTGGCATCTCCAAAAAGCCTTGAAGATTTCTTGGTAGTATTTATATGGTTGGCCATCTTCTATTGCTTGTCTGGCATCTCCAAAAGCCTTGGGATCCATGCCAATTACTAAATTGGTTGGGGTTTAACCACCGTGAGCTATAGTAATGTAAGAGATTTGTGGCTATGGTTTCACTACCGCCTCTGTGGATTCCTTAATCGGCCCATATCCTTGTCCAATCCCACCATGTTGTTGTCCATCTAACAACATCTCTAGGACGAGAGTTTTATAACTCTAGGACGAGAGTTGTATAAACTCTAGGAAGAGAGTTTACCCGAGAGTTTATGTCAATAAAACTCTCAGACGAGAAAATACTTAAATCTATTCCGAGAGTATTTTAACTCCTGTCAAGCCTAATCAAACTCTCGGGCGAAACATAAAAAATATCTCGAACGAGAGTTTTAAAAACTCTCGGTCGAGAAATTGAGTTGACTATTTTCTCAGACGAGAAATTAAAAATTTCACCCAAATTCTAGCCATCTGCCAAATTTCACCCAATTTTTCTAGGACTAATTTAAGAAGGATGGTGCAGGGAGCCATATTGAGGCCTCTAAAAGTCCAATTGTTGAGCTTGCTTTGAATTTTGTGGATAAGATGACTCCATCAAGCAATTTTCAGAGAGCTTTCAGCAAGGGGCATGCCCAAGTATTTAGTGGGAAGATATCTGATACCAAACCCCAACACTCTCGCCATAAAGGTTTTGATTTTTCTATCCTTATTAAAGAAGAAGATGTATAATTTTTCATTATTAATAAGGGTGCCACAAGCTTCCATAAACACATGGAGTATATCTTTAATGTTTTTTGCTTCCTTCAGCTAGACATGACAAAAGAGCATAATGTCGTCAACAAATTGCTGGTGGGTAAGAGGGAGGTAATTTCCCCAGAGCCTAAGGCCACAGATCTTGAGATTACGAGCTTCCTTATTTAAGAGTCGATGGGGTTTAAATAAGGTTTTGATGTTCATTTTAGATAGAATTCTAGAAAAGTGATCAGTAACACCTTGAATATAAGGAAGGGTTACCTTGGCTAAGGGAGGGGTGCAAGGACAGGTTTTGGGGCGGGGATGGAGGCAAATAGATCTTTAGTCGATCCTTCAATTGCATCATAACTTAATCCTAATTAACCGAGTAGTGACACATTAAAAATGCCTAATTAATCATGAAATTAAACAAATATGGATATGAGAGGGAAACCTCTAAACCACTAACCCATTTAACCCCCTAAACCCTAAACCTCTAACCCCTAACCCCTTAAACCCTAATTCCCAACCCTTAACCCATTTATCCCCCTAAACCCCTAAAACCTTAAACCATTTAACCCCCTAAACCCTAACCCCATTAACCCCTAACCCTAATCCTTAAATTCATCAATCCTAATAGTTCAAGTTGAAAATGAGGGACGGGGATGCGCGCTCTGCTAGGGTTTATTGTTCTCTTTCTCTGTCGAAACCCTAGCGACCTCTGCAACCAGGTTAAGCACTGATGGCGCTGTCCTCCTCAATCAGTGAAGCGCTGCCCACAAGTATGGCGACTGCAACGGGGGGGGGGGGGGGCAGTCAACCACCCCCTGCAAATGATGGCGAAAATGAAGGAATGCCCGATCTGAGCAAAAATGATTCTGACAACAAGCGAGAGCCCGAGAGGCGACTCAGTCGACTTACGGAAAACAAACGGATCTGTAGCGGGCTACTTCTTCCACCACCCAAGCCATAGCGCCGGATAAGACCCAAAATTAATCTTGCCAGATCCTTGAATCAATAATAATTCATTCACAAAAGGATCACGCCTCATTAGGGGAGATTGTGGGTTTGGCCAAGAAAGCCTGCTGTGGGTGGATAGTGTCCAAATGGAAGCCCAAGGGACATGTTACTCTGCAACTAGGTCCGAAAGGCTTCTTCACAGCTATTTTTAACTGCATCGAGGACAGAAACAAGGTAATGGATGAGGGCCCCTATTTCTTCAACTCAACAGGGCTATATCTCAGGAACTGGGTTGAAAGATTCAACCCAGACCAAGAAAATTTCAACTGGGCACCGGTATGGATTCGACTATACTCACTGCCACTTGAATATTGGGATGAGGAATCACTTCAAGAGATTGGAAGAGGGCTAGGAGATTTCATAAAGATAGCAGAAGAAACCAAGCTACGAAGGTATACCTCCTATGCCCGAATATGTGTCTACATGCATCTGGACAATGCCCTACCAGACGCGGTAAGCTTATTTCATGATGATTTTGAATGGGTTCAACCGTTAGATTACGAACATGTTCCTTTTCGTTGCAGAAGGAGCCATGCCCATGGACATCTCTTCAGAGATTGCCCTCTAATAGCTCAGGCTAGGAGTCAAGAAGCCGGAGATAAAACGGAAGCAGATGGGTTCACTAAAGTTCCCTCCAGAAGAAGAAATAACAAGAAATCCACTCTTTCTGGGAAAAAACCTAGCACTTCTACTACTTCCCCATCCACCAGTAATAGCTTTGTCGTTCTTGCCCATTCTGACCCTCAGACCGACACTACCCCTGCCTCTCTCACTCCAGCAGCCCCTACTGCCCCTCCCCCGCTTTAGCCCAACCCTGCTACCTCTGAGCCCTCTTAGTCTGAGCCGCAATCTGTAGCCCCCTCAGACTCTAACCTCCCCTCAAAGAAAAAGCAGGTGACTTGGGATCCTAATCTCATGGACCTGGATGGGCGTCCTTCCAACCCTAGTCAGGACAACAAAGATGCTCTAGAAGATAATCAATCTACCCACATGGAGGAAGATTCAGAAGGCTTTGATCTAGGAGAACTGGATCTCATAGGCCTAGAAGATGCTTGTGGAAAGAAAGAATTTGACAAGATCAATCCTCGACAAATAGAATCACTAGAGGCAACCCTTTCTAAAGTTCAACAGCAAAAGAAATTGGGTATTCAGCCAAGCAGTCATTGGGACAGCCTGAAAGTGATGAAGGAAACCAGGAAGAGAGGTAGAAAACCAGAATGGCAGTGCACCATCGCGCTAGGGGAGATGCTAGTGGAATCAGGGCGCTATTCCAAGCTAACACGGTTCTTCAAACTGCTTGCAAATAGTTCCCCATGAAATTAATCTCATGGAATGTAAGAGGGCTTAACAGCCCAGGGAAATACAGGATGATTAAAAACATGATTCAAGAAGAGAAGCCTCATATACTCTTTCTTCAGGAAACTAAATGCAACAGTAAAATGCTTGGCTCAATCTTATCAAAGGCTTGGCCCAGTAGTAGCTCGGTAGCTGTGGATGCCTCTGGATTTTCAGGCGGAATTGCAATAGCCTGGGATACACAATCCATGATGCTCGCCGATTTTCATGCAGCACACAACCTCATCCAGGCTACCTTCCATCCTATTGGTACTAACATACATGGGCATCTGTCCAATGTGTATTTTCCCCAAGATCAGGCTAGTAAGTTAGCGCTCTTAAACACCTTGGCGCATCTTAATCCAAATCGATCCCATCGCCTTTGGATCATTGGAGGAGATTTTAATATGATCACTCAGATGGATGAAAAATCTAGAGGAAGGTTTAGACTCGATCCAGAATGTACCCATTTCAAAAACTTCATCAATAACAATTGGCTCATTGATATACCTTTCTCTAACGGTTTATTCACTTGGAACAACAGAAGAGCAGGAGGCCAGCAAATTGCTTCAAAATTAGATCGATTCCTCATATCGGACAATGCCATACATGTGGGTGGGGACATCACAGGCTCAATTCTTCCCTTTGCCGGCTCGGACCACTGGCCCATTCTGCTTCAATGGCAAGATATAGGGTCTCACCCAAAGCGGCCGTTTAGATTTGAAGCCTTCTGGCTTACTCATTCATCCTTCAAAGACATGATACATGCTGCATGGAGGAGTTTTAAACCGCCAAATGGCTCCAAAATGTGCTAGTTCCAGCAAAAACTCAAGTTCATCAAAGGTCAGATCAAAAATTGGAATCAGACAGTTTTTGGGAATATATTTTTGGAAAATAAGATCCTTGAGCAAAACATGAATGAAGTTAAACAGGAAATCATTACTAAAGGTAGATCAGAGACTCTTGCTTCGAAGGAGCAAGACCTTCAAAAACAGTTGGATGATAGATATAAATAGGAGGAGATCCTCTGGAGGCAAAAATCAAGAATTCGTTGGCTAAAGGAAGGTGAAAGAAATACCAAATTCTTCCACAGCTCCACTATCCAACGAAGAATGCAAAACAGAATCAGCCACATCACCAATCAGCAAGGAGAGCGAATGGAGAAGCATGAAGATATGGAACAGGAACTCGTGGATTATTTTAAGCTCATCCAACAAGAACCTCAGGTCAATAGAAAGCCAACTATAGACCAAATCAAGCAGCTTATACCTAACTTGATCACGACTGAGCACAATAAAATGCTTCTCCGCCCTGTCTCCCCCCAGGAAGTGGATGCAACAATGGCGCAATTCAAGGATGGTAAGGCTCCGGGACCCGACTGTTTCACTTCCAATTTCTTTCACTATTTCTGGCATCTAATCAAACATGAAGTGTGGCAACTGGTTGAGGAATCAAGAACCATGCATTGGCTCTTGCCCTCTCTCAATGCCACCTTCATCATGCTGGTACCAAAAGAGGAGCAACCTAGCAAACCGGAAAAATTCAGACCTATTTCTCTTTGTAACGTGATTTACAAAGTCATCTCCAAAGTAATTGCCAACAGACTCAAGCCGCTTATTCCGCTTCTCATATCGCCAGAGCAGACAGGATATGTGGAAGGGCGGAAAATTCTAGATGGTATAATTTTAACTCATGAGATCATACACTCCTTAAAAGTCTGCAAGAATACAGGTATGCTCCTCAAGATCGATCTATCCAAAGCCTTTAATAGACTGAATTGGAATTACATACAACAAATCTTAGGTGCATTTGGATTCAATCAAATGTGGATCAGATGGATAATGAGCTCATTACTTCTTCTTTTTTCTCTATTCTTATTAATGGGATTCCTTCTCCCCTATCTTTCCTTCTAGAGGAATCAGGCAGGGGGATCCTCTCTCCCCATTCCTCTTTGTCCTTATGGCTGAGGGCCTTGGTCTTTTAATTCATAATGAGGTTCGCAATCATCATTTGCGAGGCATCTCTCTTCATGGAGCCCCTGTCACCACTCACCAACAATTTGTGGATGACAATATGATTTTTGGCCATCTGTCTGTTCAAGAAGCCTGCTCTTTCAAAGCCATTCTCAACCTTTTTTCTAAAGCCTCTGGGTTATCCATCAATGAATCGAAATCTCAGATTTTTTTCTTCAATACTCCCCCTCTCACTCAAGCCAATATAGCTTGCATTCTTGGTTTTTCTGTTGCCTCTCTCCCTGACAAATACCTTGGTGCCCCTCTTATAGATTCTACAATCAAGCACTCTTCCTGGAATCGGCTTCTTGACAAACTGGAATCTAGGCTTTCCTCTTGGACCTTCAGAGCTCTCAACATGGTCAGTAGAATCACTCTTATCAAAGCTTTGTTGCAATCTATGCCCCTTTACCTTTTTTCTATTCTAGCTGCCCCAAAATGGGTTCTCAAGAAAATTAAATCTCTGCAAAGCAAATTCCTTTGGGGATCCTCTGGCTGAAATAGAAAATGGGCCCTAGTCAATTGGAATACTGTATGTACTCCCAAGAAAGCAGGCGGTCTTGGCCTTAGAGACCCCATGCACAGCAACGAGGTCATGGCCGCTCGTGTTTGGTGGAAATGGCTTTCCTACCCACATACTCCTTGGGCTAAACTTTGGACAGCTAAATATGCCAACAACAGATCTTCGGCAGACTTAATAAGGCTCGTTCCTGTGCAATCAGGATCTCTTGTCTGGAATGTAGCCAAGCAGCACCACATGCTCATACAGCAACATAGTTTTCGGGAAATTCGCAATGGAAACTTGGCTAGGTTCTAGTCCGATTCCTGGCAGCAAAGTCCAAAGCTTCTTGAAACTTACTCTCAAATCAACTTGGGAAACAACAGAGATACAATAGAAGACAAGGTTTGCAATCAGTGGCTGCCCTCAGATCATAATGGGTTCAGGCAATGGAAGCCCTCCTATCACATAGCGCCACAGGCTCAAGACACTGAATGGGATACTCTCAACAAAGAGCTCCAACGAAGACAAATCAGGTGCTCGGAAGATCCAGACATCCTCCGGTGGGGTTATACAACAAAAGATATTTTCACAACGAAGAAAGCCTACTCTCTGATGTACCCCTCTCCGCTCCCTAGTGACTCTCTCTGGCTTTTGATTTGGAATCCAATTACTTGGCCTAAGATCTCTACCTTCCTCTTGCTCTTTAGCCATAGAAGAATCCTCACATGGGACAATCTGGTCAAGCAGGGTTTTATAGGTCCTTCTCAATGTCCTAACTGCCTTCAAAGTGCTGAAACTATCCAACATCTCATGTTGTACTTCACTTTAGCCAACACCTTATGGGAGAAATGCAGCTTTCGATGCCAAAGGACCAAACCCTCTGGAGACATAACAAACATTCTTCACACTTGGCCAAAATGTCCTTACTCTTCCTCTCTTCTTAATGCCCTCTGGTAGCTTCTTCCTGGCCTGGTTTTCTGGTCTCTGTGGAAGGAAAGAAACAAACGAATTTTCAAAAATCAGGCTTCTACTCTGGACTCCATTTGGACTGCCATCAACAATAACCTCCAGGAATCTTTGGCTCTCCAACCTTGGCAGGAAGATGATTATCAGAAACATCCCAAAGAAATCTCCATTTGGAAAAATTGGAATCTCAAAATTGTATTTACTCCAACTCTCAGGAACAAGGCAACCCCTGAAACTCCTATGCAGTGATCTCCACCCCCTAATGGGGTTTTCAAATTAAATTTCGATGGAGCTTCTAGAGGAAACCCTGGTCAAGCAGGTTTTGGCGGCATTTTTCGAAACTCAAAGGGAGAAATTCAAAACATCTACTATGGATCAATTGGTTGGGATACTAATAACTCCGCTGAATTAGAAGGCCTCTGGTAGGGTCTCTGCCTCACTCAGCATTACAACTTCTTTCCAATTATCATTGAAGGAGATTATCAAGTTCTTATCTATATGGTCAACTAGCTCCTATGGGGTACTAACTCTGCAAAGGTAGTCCACAGCCGGCGTTTGGCTGCTAGAATCGAAAGGATCAGCAACTGGCTGACAAGCAATAGGGCAATCTCATTCAGTCATGTCAAATGAGAAGGCAACAAAGTCGCAGAACTTTTGGCAAATTTTGGAACGGACAACACAAGCACTCTCACTCATGGCCCTCTCACCATTATCCATGATGGAGATATGCTTCAGAATTGCACCATGCAGGTGCTCAAATACTGCTCTATTCCGAATGTGGATGTTTAAGTGGTTTGATGGGACAAGGGTCCCTGCGCAGCTCCCAAAGGAGCTTGCATGGGAAGCCCATATGGCTCCCTGCTCCAGCATTTATGAGCGTAATTACTCGCCAGCTCGAATGGAGGTTAATTTCATTGATCGACTCATTGCCCGTCTTCATATGGCGGTTCTTCTGGTCATGGAGTTAATTCGAGACAGTTCGAATGTTGGTGCTTGCAGTGGTGGATCTCCGTCTCCTCTCCGCGGTGATTGTCCTCCAGGTTTTGCATACTCCAGTGCGAGAATGCATACTGTACGGCGTTGTTCCTTACTCGCTTTTTTCAAGCCTCTTCCCAAGTTTCACTTCTCTCATAGTCCCCTCTGTAGCGCTATTCCTCTTCACAGTGTTTGGACTGATCATTGCGCTGGCCTGGACCATCCTGTTCAGGCTCATTCGGCAACTCTCAGCGGCGTCAACTCCACTCTTCGGGCTCCCTCAGTCTCTGCTCGTCCTTTTGGCTCTATTCTCCGTCGCCCAGCTCCTGTTTCCATGCCTCGACTCCGCCAGAGAATGCGGTGCCGGCGAGGTATCAGCAGGGGCCTTGTCAATTCTCGATTCCCTTCTCTCAGCGCTTCCTCAGGTTCTTCCTCTGCTAACGAGGACCATGTTCAGTCTCAAACCCGGCGAGGCAGCAGAGGAAGAGGAAGGGGTCGTCTCCAGGATAATATCGGTGCTTCTCCAGCCTCCCCTTACTCAGCTTCCTTTCCTTCCAGCAGTGCTCCACCTCCTGTCTCTCATGAGACTGTGCGTCCCACCATCCAGAAAACCTCCCAGCGAGCTGAACTTCGGTTTGAATGCTCCTCGAACCGACCCATTCTTACTGCTTTTATCGCTCTCACCCTCCGTGAAGAGATCCCCAACCCTGCTCCAACTCACTCTGTCGCTGCCCTGCCTCCTCAGGTCTCGAGCTTCCCAGGTGAGATGGTTTTACCGGTTGCATCCGATCTTCCCCCCCAGAACGTGCTGAACAAGGAGGATGAACACTCAGGCATGGAAGACGTTCTGAATGCAGGAAAGGACGACAACAGCTATGACTTTGGATGCAGAATTGTCGACGAACCTTTGTCCCCGGCTCATGAACCGTGACTGTCAATCTCTCCAGGTCTTTCTGCTCAATTCCTTTAGGAATTTTTCGCTTTCTTGCCTCAAAATTCAGCTGATAAGGCTGATGGTTAATTTTAGCACCCGTTTCTATGTTATTTTGTCAAGTATGAACTCAAGGCTGGTTTCTCTCACTTGGCAGCCAAGAAATTTCTGTTAAAAGGACCGGTTTCCCATTCAGGGCAGTCCAGACTCTCTATGACTATCTTGCTTATCAAGCCCAGTGGTCAAGCTTTCACAGCTGACACTGTGGCAGTTTTGTACCAATAATTTTATACATAATAGAATTAATTTTACTTAGAAAAAAAAAATATTGCTAATGATTATATTAATAATTTCAATGTTAATAATATTAATTATAATTATGTTAATGATGTAATTATTATTATTATTATTATTACTACTACTCAAATGTTATTAATAATTAATATTGTTGTTGTTAATATTAATTGATATTTTCTAATAAATTTATGTTTTAATATTTGCTTTTCATTAATAAATAACATTAATGTATTGGTATAAAAAATCTATTTACTAAAAATATACACAATGTAAAACCCAATTTCTAAAAGATTCTAAGTGTAAATTTTTAAAGTAAAATATAGTTTTAAAGTTTATTTGTTTAATAGTAATATCCAATTTTCTTGTAAAAGATATATTTACAATGTAAATCGTTCTTATTTGAAAACAACCTACCTAAAGTGCCACCTGTACCATTATGTACCGTTGATTTTCATGTTTGACGATTCAAATGATTTCTACCCTTGATTGATTATTGTTATTATTCAGTTATGAAATAAAGAACACTATTTTACAAACTGCAAGCTTCGAGGTTTTGTTCGGGCAGGAGCATTCATCTCAGCTGAGTAAAACGACTTTAAACTTCTTGGGCGAGCATTTTCTATCCTTGGGATGGGAGGCGTCTCCGATGGAGAGACTTGTTCAACCTCTATGCGGTGTTTGCATTCATAACGCATCTGTAGCAAAAGACAGTAACAGTTTGGAATTTGGCTCTGAAAAACATCTACCAAAGCTTAAATGTATGGTTTCGTTTTCGAACGCCTTGAATTTTTCTCGCACTTTTATTTCCAGATTCACCAGTGATACCGGATCTCTATGCACAAATTTGTTTTCTGTTCTTGCTTCGATATAATTTTTTCGCTAAATTTGTCTCTGTATCTGATGAATGGAACAGTCATGCAAGACCTATCGCGAATAAAACCATCGAAATTCTTGAAAGCTGAGGGAGCTTAAAGGTTGGATAATTCTAACTTTGTCTATTTTTCACTATTTTCAAAATATATGTTTCAGCACAGGCCACAGCTCCACTCTTTATTTTTTATAACGAAGCGGTAAATGTTTACGATGTGTCGACTGAGAAGGTATTAATTTGATCTGAGCAAAACAAATTATGCAATCAACAGAAAATTTATGTAATTTTTTCATAAAACATTTGAATCTTTAGTATTTTCTGCTTTATCTTGCTTCTGACGGTGTACTTCTGCCATTTTCTTGGAAAGCTGAAGAAATTATGAGGCTTTCCAGTGCCAAAAGCTCGAGTAACACAAGAAAATCCACAATTTCCAGCAGTAAAATCGAACAGATATTGAAACCTCTTCCTTCCAAGCCTGCATCTAACTTTGTCAATGAAATTCAAGCTCAAAGACCGCCAATAGGTAAGATGTCGTTGGCACATATTTTATATTCAAGATTAATGGCTAGATTGAATGTGAAAAGCTTGAAACGGGATTTTAAGATACAAGATGGTTATCAACATACTTTATTTTTTGCAATTGTAGGCCTGGAAATAGTCAGGAAATTATCTCTGTAGCGATTTTTCCAAAAGCGAATGGAGAGGCACTTAATGATACTCTAAAACATCAAAAAAATTATTATTCCTTTCTTTAGAATTTTGAATATTTTATTTAACAAATGATTAGGGTAAATTTAAAATACTGTATAAACAAACATATAATAACTTGACCAAGTTTTTGGGTGTGACTACAGATTCAACAGCATGGCTCCTTACACCAAGATGACGACCACGACATTACCAGCTAAAGCAGAGGAGGAATCAGACGACCAGATCACGCTCTCTTTGGCTTGTTGATCCCAAAATTTTTAAACATCCGTCAATCCTATTCACTTTTAACTGCATAATGTGACTTTCATTGTACAAATTATGGTGATCTTCATTGACATCTTTCAATTTTTAACAATATAAAACTACTTAACTATTAATTTACTAATAAACGTATGAAACGTGTAATTTTTTCATACACCATCAATTTAAGAAAATGGATTGGTTTTTTTACCCAAAATCCTTTATGACATAAGGTACCATAGTTATATAAAATTGGAAATTGGAAACCTATTTCCTTGTATTTTTTCATATAATTTTATGGTTAAAAGAAATATCTGAAACCTGATGCAATCGTGCAGCGCTCAATAACATATTATAGTATGTGTTCAATCGCTCTCTTACACTTAAGCCAAATACATGAACGAATTAATTTAATAAAGCTTGGATATAAGTTCTTATTTTCTGGATGGTTTTCAAGTGCAAGAGAAAGATCCTGCATAAAAAGAGGCCAGATTGAGTGCATGTAACACAAAAAAAAAACTATTTATGGTTAATCTCATTGATGCACACGATTCTGCCATTTCTTAGTTAATGCTAAAGGAGAAATTATTAGTTAGAAATAATGAAATATATGTTGAATTTAAAGATGTATAGTAAGAAATAATGTTATCTTAACTTAGTTAAAACTTCATTAGTATATTTTTTTGCTTTTCCCATTTTCTAATTGATAAGTAACATGTTTGAAGTTTTGTATATGGATGGTCATACCTCCGAAATGGTCTTCTTGAATTTCCTGAATGCACTTGCTCATTTTAAGTTTTCTTGTATAGGCCTGCCATACATCTCCTTCAATACCATCCAAACCTAGCAAGTTTACTTTCTTCCACTCTTGATCAAGTTTTGTTTCTTCCACTCTTGATGCCATATACATTAGGATTCTAGGGAGGTTGTATAATCTAAGTTATAGTTGTTTTCAAGGACTTTGTAATCTTCTCCATTTCCAGCCCCAGAAAGGATTAGCTCCCACATTTACTCTTTCTCCATTAACAACTTCCCACAGTAGGCAATTCCGCACAATATGGAAGGCTTGGACAATGGCCTTCCAACATATCAAAAAATTATATTATGAGTATTCTTGGAAGGTATTCTAATGAGTTAGGTTCAATGTATTTTTAGAGGATAACGTAGCTTCATAGGCCCTTATTTGATATGATCCTTCATATGCATCTAGCTACCAAAGCATTCCCAAAATGATGCATATTCTTAATCTCCAACTCGTTCACCACCTTAAAACTCAACTTCTTCATCAAGGCTTGGACAATGGATTTCCAACATATCAACAAATTATATTATGAGTATTCTTGGAAGTTATTCTAATGAATTAGGTTCATTGTACTTTTAGATGATAACTTAGCTTCATAGACCCTTATTTGATATGAGCCTCCATATGCATCTAGCTACCAAATCCTTCCCAAAATGATGCATATTCTTAAGCTCCAACTCCCTAACCACCTTAAAACTCAACTTACTCTATACTACTATTTCCTGTGTTACTGCTTTACAGCGTTTCCTTTGCAACATATGGTGCAATTGCTAGTTTAAATTCTAATTTAAATTAAGAGAGAATGTAAATAGTTAAGGTTTATTGATATTTATTTGTCATATATGTTGGTAAATACACTATAGTTAAACATATTTAATAAGAAAACAATTTCATGTGTTATAATTCCATACATAGTGCCCATACCTACCTACTAGGTAGAATGGTGTATAATGGCATAAGTTGTGTCATTGGAAGAGAATCTTATTCATATGTATGTCCTATACAAATTTTGTGTTACATTTCAGAAATTGGGGGAGTTTTCATCCTCCGGTTTTAATTTGGTTGCAATAAAAAATTTTTCAGCCCTAAAAAATATTACAATTAGGCAATATTTAAGAGGAAGAAAGTAGGCCCTAAACTTACAAGTGAACAAGTAGGTGCTAAGTAAACATATAAAAAATTCCTCCCTTCCCCTCTCTAAACTTGGTTGTCCGAGTGCCCCCAATACTTTTCATTATCAACCTTACCGTAATAGAACAAAAAACAAAGCACTACTTTTCTCTACCCTTTCCACTTTTAGTCGATCCATGTGGCAAGTAACATCCAATATTTGGATGAAAATATTAGCATGGTTTAAAGATGGATTTAAAGATGCGAGCAAGCTATTGGTGAAAACCCCGTCCATTGATGTAGAGGAGACCACGAGAACAAAAAATTGTAATTAACAAAAAGGTTAATTTAGAAATGTTCAATAAGGGGACTTTTCTGAGATGGGAAAAGAAATAAATTGAAAAATATGCATGTACTTAATAGAAAAATACATGACTATCCACATTAAAGGATTATTTTCAAAATCATGTAGAGATACATTGTGTTACATCGAAAACGAATGCTTCCATGTATGCCTTGGTTGTTAGCTTGACCAAGGCTTTATCATCGTCTTTATGAAGAACTAAAAGTGATTTATCAAAGACAAAATAGGTTGTTCCATCTCAATTCATTATATTTTCTCTTTTAATTTGAAGTGAAAACAAAATCCTTATGCGAGTAGACTTGTGGTATCAAATATTTAATGTGGCCATCTTGGGAAAGTAAAAAAACAACAAGGTGTTGTAGAAAATGGATATAGTAAAAAGGCTTCATTTTATCCTGAAAATGAATAACATGCAAAAAATTTATTTCCGTAGCCATGTATGATATCAACGTATACATGCACATAGATCTAGTAAATCATTTCCGGAGCCTTTACTAAATTTTGCAATTATTTGAACATCATTGGGTTTTTTTTGTTTCAAATACAACGTTATGCACGTGGTGTAGTTGAGATTATTGAACCACCTTTATGTGGATGCTTTACATATCCATACCTCATTAAGATCCCTTAAGATTACATTTCTATTCAAATAAATTATGCTTCTAGTGATAATGTTTTATTAGGAATTATCATTTTTTCTGTTGTAATTTAGAAAATGATAAATAATTATAATTAAAAACATGGAATATAGTGAAAGTAGATAATTTAAAATGGTGGCATGGTAAATTATATTTTCAAAAATTTACAATTCTCTTTTCTATTTTAGGTTTTCACATTCTATATTCATTCCTTAATTATATGCTATTTTTGAAATAATATAATATACCTACATCTATATTTATTTGGTGATTATCTTGTTAAAAGTAATAGGGTGATGTTTATGTGTAAAAGTAGATGGAAATTAAAAATTCTCATATAATCCACGTGTTGAATTACTTTTTCAAAAAATTACAATTCTCTTACCCGGTAATGTAGCATCTTTACTCTTTATTCAGTGAGATCGATTTCTTTCTTCACCTTGTCGTTAGATGGTTCCAAAGGTGGACCAAATCCTATTGATGTGATTAATCCGAAAGACATTTATCTACATTATGGATCACAAAAGTCTTAGATCTAACCTTAAAATCCTCTTTTCTATTTTAGTTTTTCTCATTCTATGTTCATTCCCTAATTATTCGCTACTTTTAAAATAATATGATGTACCTATATCTATATGTATTTGGTGTTTATCATGGGTGATGTTTATATGTATATTTTTAAATAATAATCTAATACATTTATGTTTATATAGAAGATTCACGACTCTACACACTTGAGGGAAAGAGAGGTTTAGGTTTTATTTATTTATTTAGTTGGTCCCATATATAAGAGCAGATGAATGAATGAATGAATGAATTAGATGAGTGGAGTAGGCATCAAGCTGCCAAGAATTTCCTTTGGATAAGTTGGACGAGGGAGGCATCGATCTCGAAAGCTTTGGCGAGAAGGGAGGCATCAAATGGGGGAGAGGCTCCAAACAAGGATTGGGCGACCTGCTGGGTTCTTGGAAGCTAGCTGCTTAGTGCAGCGATGGCCAGTGCATTGCCATAGCCCACGTTCTGCTAGAAATGCACCAGGCCTTTGGGGAACATGAAAACATCTCCCTTCCGAAGAGTTTTGCTGAACAATTTACTGGCGGTGGTGATAAAGCCGACTGAGAGAGTACCCTCCATGACCACCAATATTTCTGTGGCCCCAGGATGAGTGTGAGGGGGATTAAGGCCGAGAGGAGCAGCGAAATCAATCCGAGCCATGGATATTCCCAAGGTGTTTAAGCCCGGAATCTGCATTACGTTGGCTGTAGTTACGTTGGATCCCAACATGTTACTGGTATCCCCTGCAAGATCTAGGTCCCTGAACATGAAGTCATTTGCAGTAACCATGCTTGCATCTCTACACGGGAACCCGTTCACATTAACTGCACTATTATTCACATCGCATGAATTAATGAAACCATGACAACATACATATATATTATATGATTTGAAAACACATGATCACCTCAAACTCAAAGTCTAATTATTACATACCTCCACTCGTCTTGTCAGCCACTTGACTGACTACTATTCTTCGATTCGATTCGAGTCGGGTAGAGTATATGCTCCCTCTCAAATCTGATCCACAGATGAGATGATATGATACATGGAGTTTGATGAAATATGAAGAGCATTCTTCCTTTTTGTAACAGCAACGCACGCAAATTGAAATTGTTGGCGTT